>LPNX010782067.1:490154-575635 GCA_001517045.1 Pseudotsuga menziesii
GAACATGATATATAGTTGGAACACTATATATTGGAAAGTATATATATATATATATACACACACATTGGAACTAGTATACCCCAAAATAATTTCATATGTTATACATTATTACATGTATATAATAATAGAATGAGATAACCACATCGATGGAAGAATGGGACAACCACATTGATTGAATATCATGTTACATGGATTATTAGTCAAATCTTGGATCCGTTACCTGATGTTTAGCCACCATTTAAGGAGGCATTATTACTTCCTTCTACGGGTATTAACTTTTGGGAAGTATAGATTCTGGAGGGCGTTAAATTACCCGACTATTAGTCACCGGTTGGGGGGAATACACTGCCAAAATTCTTAATCGTTGAGGTTTCACCAAGTTGTATTATATATATGTTGGCTATTAAAAATGAGGGGGGGGAGAGGAATATTTATATGTTCTTAGGAGGAGATACCTCTGCATTGCAGTAGGAATAATCCATGTGCTTGAGAGGAGGAATGACCTCCTTGGTTGAGAGAGTGTGGATGGTTCCTGCAATGAAGGTAGACCAGGTCGAAAGTGAATGGATGCCTGCGATCAGCAATAAACTGACAATTACCATCATACAATTCCACACATATATATTGGAGTGAGGGCATGCCTACAAGACAGGATAAATGAACTGGTTCCAGGATACAATTTAGAAATAGGTATGGAAAATTATACATATATACATATATTCTTGAATGCCTATGTATTGTGGTCCGATGTCTTTGAGTAACAGCCTACACTTTAATTACAATGATATGCCTGGAGTGGTATATTTGAATGCTTGAAATCTGAGTGGGATTTTTTTATCTGAATGACTGATTTTTTTATAAGGATGCCCGCGATCTGTGTAAGATCTGGATATATTTTACATGCCTGTGTTTTATAAGGATTGTGGATCAATTTTCAGTTGTGATTTCTTTATTTGCATTTGGATTCCTTACCTTAAAACCTTAGATGCGATTGTCCTTATACCTGACTGTGTTTTGTTTTCCTAAGGATCTGACATCTTCATGGTTGCGTTTTCGGTTTTTGTGTTTCTTCCCATTTGCATATCTAGATAAAAACTTAGATGCAACTTGTCCATCTACGTGACTATGTATTTGACTGCTTAAGGACATGGCATTACCATGTTTTGCTTAGCCTATTTCCTATAGTTTATGCATGTTTCCGTTACTTCTATGGTATGCACCATTACTACTAGTGGAACTAGAAACGCATCCCTTCAAGTTTGGCTATTCCTTTTTTTTATGGAACTCGATAGTCTATGATAATTGGTGTATCTGGTACTCATGTTAGTTAATTGTAGCTAAATCGTAAGCTGATCTTTGTAATCTATAAATGCTTGATGCGTCCAACCCATCCCAGTGCTCAACGTATTTGTATGTGATGTGTCCACTCACGCATCTTAATTATAATAGAACTTTAAGACCCATACGAATTCAAGATAAAGTCAAAGGAACAGTAGGTGAGATATGCATTAAAAGAAAAACCTTATATTTGAGTTTCCATTTTTTTTTATAAAAGTTTCTTTAAAAAAAAAATGCATACATCCCTATATGTTCCATAGGACCATTATATATTGGAGATTGTATATACATAAAGGTCTCTTTAAAAAGGTAAGAACTAACGGAATATAATCGAAGACATACTTTAAACCCATTATGAGTGCACAAGTATCCACCGGATAAATTTGATCGTTATTCAATCTTATCACATGTGACATTTTAAGTAAAAGGCTCTCGATAAATATTTTTATGTATATAGAAATAAGTAATATAAAAAGTATTTTTATGTATTAGGACATAAGAACTAAAGGAATATAAAAAGTATTTTTATATAAAAATACATGGTCTCTTGCCAAGTCTATCATCAGATGTGTTATCACGGATTTTTTAGGTTATGTCCTATCATAAGATGGTCTCAATACAATTCTATCTCAACATTGATTGACTTGATGTCCCCATATGTTGTGCTATTTTCATTGGTCTGATGCACCCCAAATCATCATCTTTAACTGGATATGGAACTGTTGGATCAATTACTAGTTTTGGGTTTTACTCTTTATATTGATCTAGAAGTTACAAAATATTCAGAATTTTTCAACAAGTGTGGCAACAAGGATGTTGCATCTTTTAACCTATTTAATGAAATAAATGTCACAGGATGTGATCTTTTTGGTGGACGTAACCCAAGCATTGGGTGAACCACGTACATTTATGTCTGTCTCATTTTGATGCGTCTGAATGTTTACTTTCCTCATATTATCTTATACATACGACATTGTTCTGCAATTGGATTGCAGTACTATAAAATATAATCATAGAATGTTAGTGTTATCCCAATGATTTCTTGTACGCTTGGTAGGTCATGTTCAAGGAACTATGATGATGTAATGCTTGTGGCTATGAATAATATCTTAGGGGATTTACACTAAAGAAAATTGGCATTAACGAGATTATAATGTTGTACAATTGAAGGTCAAAAGATATGCTATTTATATGAATCAAGGTGCATCTCACACGATTCATTACTTAGAAATAAACAATGAATAGTTCGTCGAATCAATATTTTTTTCTAAAGGGGATGATAGCTCAATAACTAGGTATCTTGATGATGGATACAGGGTGGCTAAAGATTTACCTAAATAAATAATCAATCCCTTAAGAGAGATCCATATTGTTAGTCGAAGGTTAATGTAGATGAAAATGTGGTGAAAAGAGCATTGGAGTATGTTATCAAATGACAGGTTAATTGATACACCTAAGTATTCCTCCATTGAGGGGATTACATAATCATGTGAATACTAGAAGGCATAATCTACATGTTTGGTTATGTTATCAATAGGAATCCTAATGAAATGGATGTAAATTGCATGTTTGGTTTTCGATGAGGAAGATGGATGTAAATTGTCGAATGATTGTTTTACAATGCATGTAATTTTGTCATTATCAAATTTGATTAGACATGCTTCATTGAAATGCCATGTAAAATATGACACTAACATGATTGACTCCTTTTGTAGTAACAGTGAAACAATTTTTTTTTTACCCCTTTTCCACACCTAATGGCATTGAGGTATAAGGGGTATGTTACAGTTTACATTTTAAATTATATAACTTAGGCTGTAATTTATCTCCTATACTAGACCTATCAAAGATTTGGTTCTTTCAGTTTTACTTCCGTAATTTAATCCCTGTTTAAAGATTCAACAAGGGTTTTGTTTCCGTTTCATTTTACTACTGAATTCTCTTTGATAGATTAAAATCTATTCTTTTAATACTTAGGTTTTATTTCTAAGAACTGGGCCTATATGTTTTAATTGTGTAGAAACCCTACTGGCAGATTTCATATTGCGAGTAGAGCCTTGCTTAGAGATAAGACTAGGTTCAGTTCCAGTTTTAAAACAAAACTAATTATAGATTTTAATAAACTGATATATTATAAATGAGATATAATAAACACTTTACATGTGTATTATCAAGTATAAAACCAAACTATAAATACTAATTTAAAAATATTATAAACAACATTATTCTTTATCTAAGATTAACCATAAAATTTTAAAGTAACCAAACTAAGACAAAAACCATAAATAAACTCATGCTAAATAATCAAGATAAACATTAGCATTATTCTCAAAACCAAAATTATCATAAACCATTTGACATTCCACGTATCGAGACCATATAATTGGTCCACGATTTATAACCTCTATAGTATCTATATCTACCAAGTACAAACAATAAAATTATTATCAACATTATAAAGACATTACATAAGTAATAATCCAACCCATCTAATATTAAAATACCCATAACAGGAACCGTATGACCTAAAATAGAAGTTCCAACATACTATTACCTACAGCTACCAATGGAAACACAACCATAAAATCATTACAGTAAAGACTTAAAAACCATGTAGATACACAGAGGTCGCAAAATCGACCCATGTGGGCATCCAAGTCCAAATCACATGCCATAATAAAACCACGATAATAATACATATGCTATAATCACTTAAACACCAAAGTATTTACACAGAGGTTGCAGGATTGAATTCCTATGAACACTTAGATTCCCAAATATCATCCCATGTTTTATAATCCTCATCTCAGACAAGGACCTAGGATAGAATCCTATAGAGTCTCATTACTTTATACAAAACCATGCTATACACAGTTGTATGTAGGTTGAAAATAAATTGATTACATTCTCTACACATAGGTTGTAAGACCATTATAATTCATATACAATGTGATCCATGGCATCATACCCATACTTAACTAACAGTCATTTAAAATAACTATTCAATGCGCTTTCAACGAAATAATATACAACAACAATTTCCAACACAGGGTTTACACCCATAGACTTCCATACATACAAATACACATTATAAAAGTAAACTATAATTATGAACCTTCTACGCTATCGTAGCCACAATTGTGGGTGCCTCCATTCACGGCGTGGTCCACAAAGCCATCAACGCTGACAGTATAGTCATCCATTTAAACCAATACAATCCATGAAGGTGAATCAACATAGTCTACAAGCATAATAACTATTCAAATAAACACAACATGAATATATTTATAAACATAATCTTATAATGCCATTACAAAGTTTACATAGTCGTTCCAAATGGCCATTGCACCATTGCAATCAATGGTGTTGCCCTTTGCACATATGGCATAAACCAAAACACTAATCATAAAATACACACAAAGCCTATTGAAGGTACCAAGGCTCTCTTTATTACTAGAATCACCACATTAATTACAAATCTAAAACATTATAAGCTCAAGCCCAAAGGCCATCGAAACCCCGCAATAAACCCCAAGGTTGTTACTGCACAAAATACAGAGTTCTTCGAGGCACAATTAAACCCCAAACCAAAATGCATCTTTTGGAACCGTACCCCAACAAAACCCCAACCAATGATGAGTGAAACTCAGTCTTAACCATGAATCCAAGATGTAACAAGTGAATACTTGTTTAACAGGATTGCCGTAAAGGAATGGATTTTCCCATGGATTTCACTTTGAGCTACGAACCATGACTCTCCTCGCCATCCCTGTAACCTGCAACCATGACATGATAATAACAATGAGAAGTATGAAACATTGAATAAACTACAATAATAAATAGTGTTGCGAAACCAAACATTATCATACATGTCATTTCCATGAATGTCACATTCTCCATACTATGCAAGAGCAAAGGGTAAGTAGCCAAGCTGCGAATGAACAAACCCCTCCATTGAGTCATGCCCTAAGCAAGGCTTCCACTCTTTCCAATGCACATTGAATGTGCCAACCTATTTCCCATTAACGCCCTCATAACCCACTATCCTATAGTTCATACGTGATACATCAACATACATTTCCATTCTATGTGATATGTATAAACCCCTTATGGAACGTTTAAACTTAGGCTTAAGTCCCAGGTCCATGGCATATGCAATATGCCATGGAACGTTTAAAACTAAGTTTTTTGGTAAGTATATTTTTATCCTTCCACTAATAGAGAGAATCAAAACTTATAGGAAGTATACACTAGGGCATAATCAAGATGTAATTATTTACAACATAGTAAATAATTATCGCATAAATAATAACTCAACATTGCATAAATTATTAAGGTTGTAGTGACCACGTCACTAGCATACAGTGTGTAATGAGTAATATTAACCAACACCGTAATAGGATAGGGCTGAAAATGCAGTCACTACTAATCAATGACCAATACACTAAGCATTATAAATAAGTTATCTTTCTCCAGTATACCTACACATATAACGGGATAAGAATTGCTTACTTCGACAGAACTAAGTAAGCCTCTGCTATCAAGTAGAAATGTTTACCTCTCAGGGTTTCAAGGGAAACTAGTCCCACCACTCCACCCCTTTGTTTCCAAGAACAAAGTTAAGTTAGAACCATGTAAATAACAACAATCTCATGCTATAATCAATGAAGTACATAATCAATTATCTAACATACACAACAATACATAACCATAAGAATAGAATAGCAATCAACACTTATACATCATAAGTAAATGAATAATAATCATAACTGAAAGTGAGGAAGCAGGACGTAAGAACAACTTACAACAAAACAACAGTACAAATAGAGTACGACACATTCCCCAAGTCTAATAATGTCCAACATAGGTAGTTTTGACTAGCCTAATAATAATTTTTTTAAATTTTTGGGGACATTGTTGGTAGGGATTTTGTGTAAGTGAGTTGCGCAACACCGCGACAACTGTGCAAACTCATGTGACACTGCACAAGGCTAGATCAGCGCAATGGGCAGAAAGATAACCATTTTTTAATATTTAATGTGTTAATTGACCATGTTTTGTGGACATAGGTTATTAGTGGTTAGAAGTTAGTTAGAAGTAGAACTTTGATGTAAAGGCACAAGCCTATATATAGAGGTAGTTTTCCAATTGTAAAGAGAGAATGATAGGGAGAAGAATCAGGATCAGGGTCAGAGCGATACAAGACAAATATGTTGCGATTTGACTATGGTATTAATGAGTTTTTTGTTTTGAACAATCTGCAATCTGTCTATGTCAGATACTAAATTTTGGGATGTATTATGTCTCCTACTATGGAGAAGAATTATCTGTTTCGAATCTATTATGCATATTTAATATGACATGACGGCTGTTTCCTAAATACTGTCTTCTATTTTCCTTTTTTCTTTGTTGTGATGTCAATGAGAAGTGTATTAAATATGTTTATGATTTACTGATGTTGCTGCAATAAAGTGATGATGTGATCTATCCCAATTCTATCGTAATTCTGATGAATGATGAGGAAGCTTATTAAATTTGTTTTATGAATGATACTATTGCAATAAATGAATGATGTGATTTGTTAGATCCGTACTTGTGAAGATGAATTGTGATATCTGTCTTAGTTCTGTCAAGTGACTTAGAGTAATCTAATAGTTATGCTGTCGAAGTTGTAGATGCCATATCTTCCCTTCTTATTGACAAAAACTTGGTTCCGACAGATCTCCCTTGAACATCTCGGGTGAGCTTCGTCCACTCTGTGGTTGTTGTTGGGTAGGGTAAAAATTGTCTAGGCCAGTGCTCAAGGACATCGCACTGGTTCAACATCGACAGAGTGAGAACCCATATCGACGAGGCTTTGTTGGTGGGTTTTTTCCAACATACATTACAGATAGGGTTTTGTGAGTAAATCTTTCACTATGAACCAAAACAATTAGGTGTCTTTCTAGGTGAGAAGTGAAATCCTTGGTATAATTAGTGTTCTCAGGAGGTTCCTCTTACACGGGAGTTAAGCACAAGGCAACACACATGCTAGTTGTAAGGATAACCCTCTGCTACCTTCTATTGAGTGCCAAATATATTTCTAGGATATTATTCGTATCTGGGGGACTTTGACGTACCTTTGGTGCTTTCGATCTTTGGGATTTGTTACTGTGCCCACACGGTAGATCCCGCCTACGAATGTCTGCCTAAGAATTGGTTATATTGGGGTGATCTTAGTTTCCTTACTTAGGTATCACGGGGGGTACTTTTAGAGGTTATTCTTAGAGTGTCATGTTTAGGTAGGGGTCAGACAAAACAATTGCTATATACATTGAAGCTCAGGACAACTATAATTGGTTACACATCTCCTCTTATAGTGTATGAGAGTCTCAGGAATATCCTAGAGGAGACATATATTATGTGTTTGGGAGCTCACTTATCCCCCCTCTTTGCTTGTTTGCATCTTACCTTGTTCTAATTAGGGGCATGCTCTATGTGCATTGGTTGACTTTTAAAATATTTAAGTTTATATTATGAAAGAGGTATAATTCTCTATGTGGATAACACACACACACACATATCCACACACTTAAACTAAAATCTAGAAAGCCGTTATATATATATTAGATAGTATGTGCACAATCTTAAAATATATTTAAACAACAAAATAATTTTAATTTATGGAAAAAATTTATTCAATTTTCTTCTCCAAACTAGGGATCAAAATTCTTGTTGTGTAAATATTTTTGATCATGTAATAAATTTAAGATTAAAAAAATTACACGTTACACCACAAGTAATTAGATCCTTTTGGGTGCTTGGTAGATCCGAGTTGAAGATGGATCTATCCTTATTAATATCTCCAACTTACAAGGATTACAACAATTGGTAATAACTAATTAAGATGACAATGCGTAAATAGAAGGTCATTAATTCAAATCCATTGGCTCTATTTAATTTAAATTAATTTTTTAAATTATGAGTACTAAATAAATAAACATATCGCATCAAAATATATGATTAGATAAGATAAACATAATTTAATTATTTAAAAATATAATTAAAATAACATTTTACTTAAAAAATATTAAAATTATATTTATCATACAAAATTAATTAAAATTTTGATGACAATACTCCGAGCATGGACTAATAGTGACTACCGTCCATCGTTAAACTACATTAAAAAACAAGAATGAGAATGGTTGTGTTAACATCTAAATTAAAATGTTATCATCATGTGTGAGATAATCAAACTCTTCCCTCGATATTTGTGCAGAAAATCAATTTTGTTTAACTATCAAGCTATCAGATAATGCAAATCTAAAATAGTTATTTATGCCTCCAACATCATCGTAGAATCTATTTGACAATAAGAAACAACCACCCAGACGATTTTTTGTGAAAATCTGGTGCATTCTTTCATCATATGCAAATCCTACAATTGGATATCTCAATACATCCTTTCTTATTTAAGAACAATTTTAACTATTCATGCTGAACTTTTCTAAGCATTCTCCTGAAACAATACTGCTAACATCAATGCTGTGGGTACTTTGGTATATCTGGCATATAGAAATGATAATATCCTTCTATTTTGTAATGTGAGAACCGTAGGAAAAGCTAGACTGAAGGGTTGAGTGGCCTTGAAGTGTGACCAAAATCTTACCTTGTAGATTACAAACGCTAACTATCACTAGAATGTGGTAACATATGAAGTTGGAACTTTTACTTAAATAGTAAGGTTGGAATGTTGCATGAATATTTGTTCTCTTTATTAAAACATGATTTTCACAACTTATGTCCAATACTTTTAGTGGTCAAAATTCCTCAACTATCACAAGAATTCTATCCCTATGACATATAAGAAAGAAGTTTGCGAAATCTTATGCAACATATAGTGGGAATTGTTTTTATTTAAGTTGGTTTCCATTTCCTGGATAATAAATTCATAATAAAATAATTTATTGTAGACTTTTTGACTGGTCACAATCTCCGTATTTCCTAAGCCTCCATGTTGGAAGCGGTTAATTACTCCACTTCCCAGCTTGCTGAAACATTGAAGAGCCAAATTGCTAACCTTTGGATTTTTTGAAGAGGCGACATCGCCCATATTTGTGGCTGCTGAAATTTTGACTAGTCACCAAACCGGCACAATGCCTCACCGTCACACTGTCTGGAAGCCATCAAATTATTAAATCATGAAAGGTCATTTCAACTTTATGCAGGAATTTATTTTGATTTTGGAGGATTTCTTACATCACTGCACATTAGCTATACTCCTAGCAAATTATCTAAACTCCTAGATGCCAAATTCAGTTGGATTAATCCTTAAGTGATTCGAATTGAAGTTAAGCTAATAGTTGTAGAATCAATGGAGTTAAGCTAATAGTTGTATCTAATAGTTAAGCTAATAGTTATCCAGTATTACTATGATTAGAGTTGAAGTTAAGCTAATAGTTCTAGAATAATTAGACTTAAACTAATAGTTGTATCTAATAATTGATGGAGGTAAGCTCGTAGTTGTATTTAATAATCGAATAGTAAAGATTAATTTTAATTTTTACAACTATCACTAACTTTAAGTATCACATGTTAATTAAGATATTTTTATTTTTTTTGAAATTATTAATAATTAATTTTGGATGACGTCCATAGAGTCATTATCAAGAGTACACTTCTCTCATTATAGTTTATTATTGGACGATGCCCATAGAATCAATCTTGATAGTACATGTGTCTCACCTCTAGAAGACCTTGACTTGTAATTCACTATTGTTATTATATTTATTCATTTTTTTATTTTTTTATTACATTATATCCGGATTAATCCTAACATATATATTGTATAAGTATCTCTTAGATTTTTATCAATCTAGACAATATTATCTTAGGATCGTATCTGACAGAATAGCATGCACATCAATTAATCACAAGAGACAATAGACACAAATATTTTCTTCCGGGAAACCATAAAGGAGAAAAACCTGCAACTTCCTCAGAGATAGAATAAGCACCAATTGTAGCAATAAAACACAAATATAGTAAGATGATCTCCAACAGTTGTTCTCTCTCTTATCCCAACTCCTTCTCTCTCACTCATGCACTACAACTGAGTGTGAGTGATTATGTGATAATTAGAGAGGCTCACTCTCTATTTATACTAGTTTCTAACTTAACAATAACTTACGAGGGCCGACTTTTCTAGGAGAGTCTAATAACCATAGTGCCCCAGAACTGGGGGTTTTGAACCCCTGATCAACAAGGAGGGTTAACCTCTATGAATTTACATGACTTGTTTACATTATTTATTCTCCCGATAGGAACATCGGGGACTAATAAAATACAATAGATGTAATATATAAGTGAATACATTCTGAAGTTACACATACATCAACACTGCCTCTTAACTAGGAAGGTATTCTCTTGACACAATTAATCAACACAAGTCTTCTTTTCTGGATCAAGTCTAGATCATCATCAACATTGGATCATCATAAAAACTTGATCATCACTGGATCATCATTGGATCATCATCAAAACTGGATCATCATCAAATCTAGATCATCACTCGATCATTGTCAAAGCTGGACCATCATTGGATTGTCATCAAAGCTAAATTATCAATGAATCATCATCATCATTGCTTCTGCTATATCGATCAACTAGTGCTATCTATCAATTCTTCTCATTGTAGAAATATCTACAAAGACAACCCTTTTTCATTCTGGTTATAGGCCTAGCCTCCATGTAGGTCTTCATCTTCTTCAGCACTTATATCTGACCCAATTAGAAAGGCCTTCCCAACACTTACATCTAACCATGGGAGGAACACATCCACCACCATTTCATAAAGTCACAGCCAACACTCACATCTAACCATGGGAGGAACACATCCACCACAATGACAGAAAAGGCCCAAGAGTCACATCCGACCATGGGAGGAACACATCCATCACCATGTTAGAAAGGATCATCCCTTATATTAACCAGCATGGTAGGACACACCTACTACCATATATGAAAAGGCCCTAGCACTTCCATCTACTCGCATGGTAGGACACACCTACTACCATCCATGGAAAGGATTCAGTACTTACAGCCGCCATCATGATAGGACACACTTACTATCATCTGTGGAAAGGCCCTGCACTTACATCCACCAGCATGGTAGGACACACCTACTACCATCGGTGGAAATTCCCTACACTTACATCCACTAGCACGGTAGGACACACCTACTACCATCTGTGGAAAGGCCCTACACTTACATCCACCAGCATGGTGATAGACAACTACTACAATCTATGGAGAGGTCATGCACTTACATCCGCTAGAATGATAGGAAACACCTAATATCATCTAGGGAAAATATCTGTACTTACATCTGCTAGCATAATAGGACACACCTACTATCATCCAGGGAAAGGCTCAACACTTATATCTAACCATGGGAGGAACCAATCCTACCACCATGTCAGAAGGGCATAGCACTTATATCTGACGATGGGAGGAACCAATCCTACCACCATGTTAGGAGGGAACAAGACTTATATCTGACCTTGGGAGGAACCAATCCTACCACCATGTCAGAAGGGCACAACACTTATATTTGACCATGGAAGGAACCAATCCTACCACCATGTCATAAGGGAACAACACTTATATCTGACCATGGGAGGAACCAATCCAACCACCATGTCATAAGGGCTCACAGACTCATCTCTTCCTCTTGGAAGGAACCTCGATCTAGAGAACACCAAGATTCTCCCTGAAGTACTCAAACTTCACTTTGGCCAATGGCTTGTTCAACAAATTAGCTATCTACTCATCCGTCACAATATACTGGAGCTTCACTACTCCTCTTTACACCATATCCCTGATATAGTGATATTTTATTTTGATATGCTTCGACTTGTCATGGAACACCGGATTCTTTGACAAATTCACACAACTTTGGTTGTTGCAATATATACAAGTAGCATCCAATTGGAGATCAAATAAATAAGATAGTATCTTTCTCATCCATGCTACCTCACAACTAGGTTAACGAGCTACGACATACTCTGCTTCAGCTGTACTCAATGCCATGCAAGACTGCTTCCTTCTAAACCAAGAGATCACACCTGATCCCATGCTGAAGCAACACCCTGAAGTGCTCTTCTTGTCGATGGCGTTTCCTTCCCAATCTAAATCTACATAATGCTCCAGCTTAATATTTTGATCCGCCTCATAATTGAGCCCATTATTAATTGTACCTTTCAGGAACCTCAGAATATGGTTTGCTTTGCAACAATCAGGTGAACATGTCTTGGATCTGTCAGGAATTGGATCAATGTGTTGACAACAAAGTAGATATTTGATCTCATATTTTTTAGGTACATCAAGGACCCAATCATCTGATGATACATCCTACATCAACTAATTCTGATGAAGCATCACTAAATAGCTGCAGGTTCGATTCCATAGGTGTGGTCATCGCCTTGCAGTCCATCATCCTGAACCAATTCAGGATCTCTACTGCATACTTCCTGTCCCAAGGAAATTCCATCTGCATTCTTCCATACCTCCATACCTAGAAAGTAGTGCAACATACCCAAGTCCTTCATCTCAAACTCGAAAGAAAGCATCTTCTTTGTATCAGCAATCAACCCATCTACACCTATTACAAAAATATCATCTACATATAGTAGGAGTATCATTGGGTTCCCTTTTTCAACCGTGTAATAAAGGTTCGAATCTACTTTACTCTTAGTAAAGCCTAAACTAGATAGGAAGCTATCAATTCTGTCATACCATGTCCTGGGTACTTGTTTCAAACTGTACAGGTATTTCTTCAATTTCCACACATGAGTCTCCCTGTCATGTGTCTCAAAACCGAGTGGATGCTCCACATACTACACCATTCAAGAAAGAAGTCTTGACATCCATCTGGTATATCTTCCATTTGATTACTACGGGCAAAGAAAGTACTAATTTGATGGAAGTGTATTTGGCTACAGGTGCAAACATTTATTCATAATCTATTCATTCTTTATGGGAGAAGCCACGAGCCACAAATGTTGCTTTATATTTCTCTATGCTTCCATCTGTAGCATGCTTGATCTTGTAGATCCACTTGGAATTCACAATAGACTTCCCTTCTGGTCTAAGGAAAACATCTGAGACATCATTCTTCATGATCGACTTGTAATTTTCGATCATAGTATCCTTCCATTCTGTGTTCTCTTATGCTTATTCATAGTTGGAACGTTCTTTATCAAATAATGTCACATAATGGGGCTACATAACCGGAGCAGGACCTAGTTCTTTTCCTCTCTCTTTGCGCTTCTTCTGGAGCCCCGGATCTTTCTTCACCTTGGATAGCCTCTCATACCCATGTAGGGTTCCTCTTGTGATGATTATTCTCTTGGGGTGGACCTATAGGTTCCTAGGGTTCTTCAATTTCTCGATCTTCATCTTGATTTGCATCATTCATAGTTGTATCTTGAATTTTGGGTACTTTTGTTTCTTCAGAGCCTTCAACTGGTCTCTTTCTAGATTTGTTGTAAGCTGAGTCTTCATCAAATGTTTCCTTTCTACTAATGTCAACCTTCTTGGGAAATATATTATGTAAACTTTCAAGCTTTCACTATATCCCACAAATATACCCTTCTTTCCAGAAGGATCTAACTTTTTCCACTTTTCTTTTGGAATGTGTATGTACACTAGGCAACAAAATATTCTGAGATGGTTGACCTCTAGTCTCTTTCTGGAGAAGACTTCTTCAGGTGTCTTTTTCTTGAGTATTCTGTGTGGAGTACCGTTCTGTACATACACAGTTATCCTGGAAGCTTCTACCCATAGATGCATGGGAAGATCTTGATCATGAAGCATTGCCCTTGTATCTTCCATGATCGTTCTATTATTCCTTTCTGCAACCCCATTCTATTATGGATTATATTGAGTTTTCAACTCCCTCTTAATCCTTGAATCTCTGCATAATTCTTTGAATTAATTTGATGGGAATTCTTCGCCATTGTCTGATCGAAAGTATTTGATCTTCTTTTCTGTGTGGTTCTCAATCAAGGATTTGATTTCCTTGAACTTGTTGAATACTTCATATTTGTTCTTAAAGAATTATATCCATGTCTTCCTAGAAAAATCATTAATGAAAGAAACATAGTATACATACCCACTCAATGAATTGGATGACATCAGACCGCATACATTGGAGTGGATGATTTACAAGATTCCTTTTTCCTTGCGCTTGCTACTTGGAAATGTCTTCTTTTCATTCTTTCCTTTCACACATCCTTTGCAGACACCGTCATGTTTTGTCTGTATTTCTGGAATACCTTCAACAGCTTTTCTCGCAAGTGATAGTGATCTATAGTGCACACGTGCAATCCTTCTATGCCAAAGGCTCTACTGAGTCATGGACCAAATCTTGTTCTTGTTGGCCCTTTAATTTGTATAGTCCTTCCTCTTGCTCCCCAATCACTACTGCATCATCTATAGTCTTTCTTTTTGGTAAGATGAGGACTTGGTCATCTACAAGCGAAACCCTTATTCCTTTTGCATCCAATGGATATATGGAGAAGAGATTCTTCTTTAGTCCTAGTACAAACCATACATCCTTCATCTTCATAGATTTTCGAAAGTATAGTTTATAGGAGGATTCACCACTACCTTTTATTGGATACTGGTAGTCATCCCCAAGTTTCACCTTGTGAGGTGACTCATCACTAGTAGAAAATGAAAAATTAATGACTAAAAAAATGACTAAAATCAGGCTATAAATAACTATTTTTGAGTCGGTGACTAATAGTAGCGAATTTCCACTATCTTATAGCTAGTCATATTTCACTAGTCATTAATAGCTTGACTTAGTAGTCATTGATTTAGTCATTGATAGACAATGATTTAGTCATTGATAGACAATGCTTTAGTCATTGATTTAGTCATTGATTTAGTCATGGATTTAATCATTGATTTAGTCACTGAGTTAGTCATTGATTTAGTTTTTGATTTGGTCACTGATTGCAACCATTAATGACCAAATATACGACTAAATAAACTACTAGATGTTAACATATTAATGAATAAGCTAAATACGACTAAAATATGGGAAATTAGCTACTAATAGTCGTATATATGTGAATTTAGTCGTTTTTGTAGTCACAAATTTATGATAGGGCACGGAGGAATCGAACCACCAACCTCCTGCCTATAATTAGGCAGGCACTCTACCATTGAGATAGCACCCTTTAAGAAGTTGTTATTGCTTGAAAATGATAATATTCAAACAAATTTATGATAGATATCAATCTACAAACTACATAATTATTACTATTACAACTTACCAGTAACTAGTATTTATGATAAACTAATTCCTGAGAGCTATGTACAATTTTCCCTATAACTAAAGCTAATAAAAATACTACAAATACTCTTACCAAAGAGATTTAGTGATGAGTAGCTCTTCCCATTATTCATCACTATCATTCTTATATTCCAAAGAAGAGTCATTCCTGAAAGGTTTTCGAAGCCCAATGCCATCACTGCATAAAAAACAAAGAGTCAGAAACAAAACTTTCCCTCCTGTCTACTGCAATATTAAGAATCCATGAGCTTCAAGGTGTTTTAGATGTTCCTCATCATGCGCTATCAAAATTAAAACACAACCTGTTGTTTTGATAATTAATAAACTTAAAATTATGCAAAGTATATTCACCTTTTCTTTGAGAAGGTTCCATAATAAGCAAGTCTATGGTTGTGATCAAATTGCAAAAGGTTTCTTCTCTTATTGTGAAGCCTATTTTATTATGAAGCCTATTTTAGCTTTAAATCAAGTGATAAACATTCATAGAGCCAGGCAGATTCATAAACTTATTGCTAATGGAGACTCGGCAATTATCATTTGCAAAATTAGAGACTTGACTCCCTTTGCACTTTAATGTCTTGCAAAAATGATCTCTAGACCTAGAATTTAGAGAATTGCAAGTATTTTGACTTGGGGAAATGCAAGTATTTAGCATTGAATCATTTATTGTTTCAAAGGTACCATTTTGTATGGAGGATTTATTCTTTGTGAATCATTATTCCTTGGCTATAAGGGCACCTAATAGTGGATTCAATAATTAAAGAGTCATGTTGCAAATATAAAGAGAAACACCCTGCTCCTACAACATTACGTCTTTACATAAACCTTTAAAGGGTTTTATATTTGGATTATAGGTGATGATACCAATTATTTGAAAGGCAAGACAACTGGTTAAGCATGAATTAAACTTGAAAAAATTGCAAACTATTAGGTATAACAAAATATATATAGGCTCTATGTTGAGATGTACAGGATCTGAAATAGCTTCCATGATGATTGGACAACAGTTTACAGAGAGAAATAACCATTGATAAGAACTGAACTTTCCTTAAAATGTATGGTCACCTAAAATAATACTACACTAAGATTTAGATTCTAGTAAGCTTTTGAGATTAACTAAACCTATCGAAAAGGTTGGAGAGATTGGTATTCTACAGTGTTCTTATAATGCACAGTTGCATAAAGGAATATTCTTATCAAGATTTATGACTTTCAAAATGAAGGAATTTACTTGACCATGAAATGCACATTTATGGTGAAGCAAAGGTTATAGAAAATCATGACGAGGTTCATATTCCCCATTTGAACTGCCTACAAGAAACTATTTTTTCATAATGGTAATAAAGCATGTCTCCATCCTGCTTGAGTGGAATGTGAAAGTGCCCTGCCCTGATTATCTGATTATGAATTAGTTTTAAGTTCCAGTTCCCTTCAAGCCCTATGGCATGTTTACGCCTTCCACTCTGACTCCCCACGTGGGATGCGTTGCTTCTTCAATGGAATATAAGAGCCTCACTAAGACCTGGGTCTCATATTTTGGTGTGGAGTTATATTTACAAGTACAAAGTTCAAGGTTCATGAAGAATTGTTCAAAACCTACCGTTAGTACAACATTATAACATAGAGTATGTTTCTGCAGGAGGATAGAGGTAGGGAAGAGCAGACAGTAAGAGTAAGAGAGGGTTTGACCTATCTAATTTAAAGAAAAAAAATCTAAATCTTGGTTGAATTAGAGATTGAATAGTCTCTTAGTAAGGGGTAATGTGTTGGTGAGTGAGTGTAGCACTAAGGACTTATATTTCGTTTCTCTTAGGCACCGATTTTGGAAAGTGATGCTAAGAATTCCCCAAGATGGCCAAGGGATATCTGACAATCCTACATGACATTGGTAATGTCCCAGTACAACTTAGGGACATCCCATGCGCAATTTTAGATCTTAAAAGATAGGCTCATCTGAAAATGGTTATCTCTTGTATTTAGATCCATAAAAATAAGTCTATATCCATAGATAACAGACTTGGAAAAATACAAAGGATTAAAATGGATGGATAAAAGGAAACAAAAGTTGTAAATTCCATATTAGCAAGAGGTAAAACACAATTATTAAAATAAAATTACTAATATCCAACAACAAAAGAAGACAAAAATCACCCTTGGCCTCTGAAGGAACAAAAAATGTGCTTCCCTTTGAAGTACTCTGAAATCCTTGCACCTTTGGGACAAAAGAATTATTAGATAGTCCATTAATATTCAATAGTTCATGTCCATCTGTGCTTTCCAAAACATCTTGTCCATTTTCCCACCCCCTCTGCAATTTCCTAGACGATGCCAAATTGAAAGTGGAATAATGGCTTGATATTTCTATAAAAGCTTCTGACCTTGCAAATAAAAATATTGACTGCTTGCTATTATGAGACTTCCATGAACTTGATATTTCCTTTGATGGCCCATTGCATTTATCAGTCTCAACAAGGAGCGAGTTTGCTAAATTGTGAGGACTATTTAATACACTATCATCTGAATCAAAATTCAAAGATAGTATGTTTGAAATTATACTGTTTCCTCCAACATCTAATCAATTCATATAAACTTTTGGAAGGACAGGCATTAGAATCTCTACAACACCAGATTCTCCAAGCATTCTAGCTTTCCAAAACTGGCATTAGAATCTCTAGCAATTTCTACTTTCTTGGGAATTTGAAAACCAGTACTTGTACTTCTATCGGTTGCATCTAACATAGACTCATTTTCAAAATTTTGGATAGAGCTTGTACTAGTATTTCCAACTTCCGAAACTGATCTTTCCTCTAACATAGGCTCATTTTCACAATTTTGGATAGAACTTGCACTAGTCTTTTCAGCAGTTGAAACTAATCTTTCCTCTGCTTTATGATCAGTAACTCCAAAGATGTCACCATCACCATTAAGGGTGCAAGTATTTACATACTTTTGATGAAGAGAACAATATTTATAACTATAATCATCCACTAAAAATTGGACTTTTTCCATAAAGGGAGGCACCTCTACTTCTGAAGAAATAGCTTTAGAGCAACCTTCACCATATGGTTCTACAAAGTGTTCTTCATAATTGTTTTGATACCTATCATCAAATGGAGACCTTTGTAGACAATTCTCAACATGGTTTCCTAAAAGCATTCTACTGCTTTTATTTAGAGCAACGACATTCACTTCACTGTTGCTTTGAACAACATAGTTGCTTTGAGGGACAGAGATTGGAAAGCTATCTTTAGAAATTCCAACACAGACAATACCAGATGACACTGAAGCTACATCTGTTCTTTCACTTCTTGTTGTTTCAATGTGCCCACTTCCCAACTCAGATGAACCTTTGTGTGTGTCAGAGGACAAATTCTTCAATAGACTTTTAAAACTTTCATGACTCCTACATTTCATAGTAGGATCAACTAAACTAGCATTCTTTCCATCGAAAGCTTCCCTAGTGGTATTTACACGTGAATTTAATTTTATATCTGTTCCACTCATTGCATTAGGTTTGGCATCAATATTTTTTTTAGATATAAACGTTGATGACTGCCCACCCTTATCGACCAACAGCTTTCCATGATAAGAACTCAACCCTGATGCCGCAGCTTCCACCACCAAGGTAGGGAGATTTAATGTCAGAGACACTGAAAGTGAATGAGATGAACTTGTTTTAGGATTAGAGGAGGCTTGAACAGCTGGTATCCTCATACTAAATGATTTTTCCTGTGCAGCATGGGAGCCCCTGCAACAACCATTAATGTCTAAATATTCAGTAAGATATGTAATGTTCCACCACAAACTCCTAAATCATATGGAAGCTTATGTTCACTAAAATTAATGTGTTGTTACTCTGCACCAATCTAGGGGGGTGCTTGAAAACTAAACAAATATTCCATGACAAGAAACAAATTTCATACCAAGATGCACTAGCTGGCAATACAACCAATCTTCCAGCAGCTCCACTGGCAAGGGAAGTCTCAGCATTACCTCCTATGTTCTAGTTTCACATGGAAATATGAACAGATAAATATTATTAGGAAATGAAAATGAAGCCATGTATAAAGAATCTAGAAGACAATCATTGAAGTAAAACATAAGTTGTGTAAAGAAAATACACATTAGCTTATATACTAATGATTATTTAGAACTGAATCAGAAGCTATTAAATAATCTAATATGGAAGCATAGAAATATCTATCTACATAGATATCAATAACAAATGCTAAAGATAATTGGAATAAAGTACAATATACTAAAATCCTAAAGTCACTTACAGGAGCCAGTGATTTTGCTCAATTTACTTGAAGAAGCTGATCCAAGCAAGGAAACATCTGCCACTGGTGGAAGTAAACAAAGTCCCTAGTGATGTTGTGAAGGATTTGTAACATCATAGAACTTGTGAGTTTTGCTGCTAGAAAAATAGGACATAGAAAATCAAAAATCATAAAAGCTAAATGTGAAATATTTTTTAAAACAATTTAGCCCAATAAAGAAAACTTTCTAAATTAATATAAATATATTAATAAGAATATTATGTCGAATGTTTCAAAATGAACTAAAAGAGATAACTAGGGCAACAATACAGTAAATATTACATCCCAAAACTAGTGTACAGATATACAAAGTAGCCAAGGCTAATGTTTGCAAATTTGTCCATTCCAATTTCCTCCAACAAATTTTACAAAACTTTCCCCCAAATTATCTCTTGAAGGCTTTCTTCACTATCATGGGCATTTATTAATATTCATTGGTCAAAGAAAGAATGATACTCTGTTAAACACATGATCACAAGGTCATATTTGAAGCAAAGTCAAAACTTATTTTATACTTCCTGAATAATTACAACAAGGATCCATCATGAATCTTAGCAGGCCCCTGGACTGGATGGTTGAGGCTACTAAATGTATAGCAAAAAGGATAGTAGAAATAACTATAACTATAACTATAACTATAACTATAACACTCTCTCTCTCTCTCTCTCTCTCTCTCTCTCTCTCTCTATATATATATATATATATATATATATATATATATATCTATATATATTGAATGGGAAATAATAGAAAATCGATATCCCATCAAATGTATGCAATAAGGTGGAAATAATATTAAAATAAAGAAAATATAATTTTATAATTTTGAAAATAAAAGAAAAATAAATCAAAGGATGATGTACACTTTGTCCAAAACATAATGAATAAGATACAAAACTTGTCTTTGGTGATATATATATATATGTGTGTGTGTGTGTGTGTGTGTTCCATAAACAATATCTCTATGTCCATCCAATTGTTCAACCAACTCTAGGTCACTAGTCAATATGTCACATCTGCAAAAACAACATTTTTCAGAACACATGCCCCACACAAGCATACACACATAATGAAATCCTTAAGTGCGATACATGTTTGCTTAAAAATAACTTACTCATATCTCTGTGACTTTTCAAGATTGGTGACCATCGCAAACCCATAATTTCGACTAGCATCTACAATGCTAATAGACTTCATGAGCAAAACTTTATCCCCCCTGCATGCACAAATTATTTAATCAATTAGACCCATACAGAAAAATTCTTTAATCAATGAGCAGAACTTACAAATACACATAAAAATATGCAATACCATATCAAAAATTTCTTAATTAATCCCATAGATTATGCAAAGACTTTCAAAAATGCTAGGAAAATTAAGTAGGTAAAAGACAATAAGAACTTGGTGGATCAGCATATGGTTTAGCAAATCGATGATAAGTGGGTTGATGATTTTTGAGATGATGGATTGAAACACAACCCACCCTCTATAGAACTTTGAACCTAAGGAAAATCTTGGAAACTATGAGAGGAAAAGGATGGATAAAGATCAAGTACTATTGGTCCCTATAATTACATCTCTTTGGCATGTCTCAGAAAAATTGAATAAAGGTTTTCCATATCAAATATCGCAACACGTGAAGGAACCTTTAAATCAAATACCGCAAAAAAGGAACATATCATATAGGAAAATTCAAGAAATGATAACATGGTTCAATAAATGAAAACAATCCTTTTAGGTAAAGGAGGGCTACTTCTTAGGTCTTAAAGAGGAACAACATCTGGTAAAAAATTATGGCAGTGTATCCGATTAACCTCTTAACTTCACCTGCCTTTGGTGGTTGGTAACACACAATAAAATGCTTATGTAGTTAAAGAGGAGTGAATGAAAATTTAAAAGTTCCCCAAAATGTGAAGGTTTTCAAGTAGAAAAACAAATAACTCAACATCTTTTCCTCGAATGCAAACTCGAAAAGAAAGTCTAGGACCTTTTGACCAGTTTATGAGCGACTCAAAAACTCAACATTGTTGGTGGGATTTTTCAATATTGGACTAACCCTTTTTTGTTTGCAATCCTCTAGAAGATATGGGATAATAGCATAGATTATATCCTATGGCATATTTGTAAAAGTAAAACTAAAAAAATAGTTGAAGACAAGAACCTCAATGCATACCAAATCTAGAGTAAGGTTGAGAAACTCAATGCATAACAATTGTTTTGTCAAAACAAAAGATGTAACCATCCTACTGACCATACCCAAGAAAGAAGGAATTAATGAGATTAAAATGTATGGTAATTCCAAGATAATAGTGCATTGGTTTAATGGCAAAAGATCCCAAAGAAACCTATGTATTCATAGCAGGCACAACCAACAGAAGACTTGAAAATCAGCTTTGGGAGAATACATTTTAATCATATTCCATCAAGAGAATAACCAAGTAATATTTCATACATAATCTCAATTTCCTTTTTGGTTTACATCATGCACAGGAATAATTTTAGATATTAACAATGCGACGAAAAATATATCATGATGAAATGCTTGTTCTGTAGTGGAAAATCTACATCTTTATATTGAAGCTTAAAATTGCACTACATCTCACCTTATAAGAAAGAAATAAAATGGTGTATATGCATACATGATTATGCCATTTAGTTGTTTTAACCATCAGCTATAAACTTACTTGTTTGAATGAGATTCTCTATTCCAAGGATTGATAAAGGTCCAAGCATTGGATTCTAAAAGATGCATTCTTTGCTGCTAATCTTCTCAATAAAGATTGATTCTATAGTTTTCATATCATCATAGTTTTTTGATGAACATGAAAATGTTAAAATATGTATATCTAGAACAAGATTCAAACCATCCCTCGCAACAAGAATCACCTGAGATAATTATAAAACGTTTTAGTATAAAAACAAAATTCAATGACTAAAAAAACTTAATCTCTCATAAATGGATTATTACCTATGATGGGGAAATTTATACAGTTGTAGCAAAATTCCTTGTAACACGGGACTACAAGCATTGAAACCATTTCAAAAAAGAATGCTCACAACACTTTGAAACTATAAGTTCAAATATGTTGATATCAGGTTCACATCTATGCAATTGAAGTACAACTCTGCAGGGTTCTCATCCTTTGGGAACCTAGGAAGCGAAGTGCTCAAGAACATGGGTCTACAAGCATTGAAACCATTTCAGAAAAATTACAAGATTGGTTAAATGCATGTTGAATATTTATTATCTACCTACATTGATTTGAAAATCAATTCTTAGTGATAGTATGGAAACAGGAAAAAAGATCTTTAGTAGGAAATTTATGGAGGCAGAAATAAGCTACTTTCTTATGGTATGTGCAATGAGATTTCTAGCGTATATGAAAAAATGCCTATTATTACGAAACACCTACAATATTTAAGGGCTGTAACACTGCAACAACAATCTTGTACTAGATCTAGATTCTGTCCTAACATAGCTAGCACTAAATTTGAAAAACACGCAACCTCTCCATATAGTAAGGTTCATGAATATGAAATTCTGCTAGAAACTCCACAGTAGAAAGCACATTTGTCATAGAGGTAGGGAATCAACATATGGTTTCAAACTCCAATCTATTGCATGCAAAGAGAACTGCTCCCAAAAGTCTTCTTTTCCAAAAGATGTACATTCCACAAAACTTCTGTATATATACAAGGCTAACCTAGTGGAGATTCCCTCATTAATTAAATTAATACCCTACATAACTCTCTCTATAAGAATGGGTTACTACCCCTCCATAACTTAAATCTACATAACCCCCTTTACTAAATGGATATATGCTCTCATTGCACCCTACCCTGCATCAATAGCTACAAAATGGGTAACTATTATGCATAGCTCTATACAAAATATGTAACAACCCTTCTAAAATGCCTAACCTGCATTAATAAGCACCAAATCCTCAACTTCCCTACACCAAAATTTATACGCAACTAAGTTAAAACAATGACAACTGGATAATAGTGAAAGAAGAGACATAGGATGAGAGTTTTCAGGTCTGAGAATTGGTTCTCTCTTCAAAAATCGAAGTGCTCATCTGTGATGGATTGGTTAGGATTTAGGAGTGCAGTATCAATAATCACTTTGGGTCGTGTGAAATTTTCATTGGTTACAATCAAGGAATTGATGAAGAATTCAGTAAGAGGATAAAAGCAGAGAGGATCCCTCCACCGAATGCATTTATGAAGGATTTCTTTGTCAAGAGTGAACGGTTATTATAGAATTTTATATCAAGGTGAAATTCCAGGTTATTGCATATTTAGATAAGTCATAAAGTGTACAATTACAAACCTACACTTTAACTCTTACATGGAACTCTCTATCTGGACAACACTTTTTTGACAAGTTTCAGTGATAGGGGAACAAGGAGATCGTGATAAGTTTTGGGGATGGCTGAAGAGATTCCCAAATTTCAAGGGGTGACAGGGAACAATAGTAGGGGATATATTGGACCACAAAACATTGAAAAAAGATGAAAATTATGAAGTATGTTCAAAGTTCAAATAAATAGTAATTATAATAAAAAATATACATAACACAACAATATAATAATCTATAATTCCCCAAGATAAAAAATGCTACTACTCAAAACTGCTCATTATTGCTCTTGGAACTTGGAAGTCATCACTTGCAAATTGATTCTTTGATATTTTTGTGAGTGTGGGGCGTTTAAAATAGAATGTGAGGGCTTCACAAGTGGTAAGTGGAAAATATTGCTAACCTTTTAAATGTATTTTCAGTAATGCGATGTTGTAGAGGATGATTGGGCATTCCCTATGGGGTCATGGAGTATCTTGTTGTCCTCACCCAATCACCATTCATGGTATGTAGTATGTACTATGTAGGGGATGCATCCCTTTGGTTTTTTGTTGGACAGAAACAAATTCAATTCTTGGACCTTCTTGAGATTGTATAATGTGTTTACCAAGACGAACCATAATAATGAGTGCCTAATCTTCAATTCTTGAACCTTCTTGAGATTGTCAATATAATGTGTTTACCAGAACTGACCATAATAAGTCTAGATCTTAGGTTATGGTATAATTTGACATTCTAGGATTCATTTTTTATTCTTTATCTTGAGTTGTGTTACAGCTCAAATTAGCATTTAAGTGGAGAGGTCCTAACCCATGAGTGCTACCCCTAGATGCAACTACAGGAGAAGGCACCACTGTTACTTTAGTGCACAATTCCTCACTTTTGACCTGCTCTCAAAGGTCAAGGGGGGCTTCCCTATGATTAATAGATTTTAAAACAATTCTTAATGAAGGAGAGATTAGGGGGTTAATTTTAGATCTAACTGGATTGACCAATTGTTTTCCATAATTTATTATCTCAAATTTGAGTGATTGCCATAATTAAATAATGAAGTGCAGGAATAAAGCAAACACTTGGAAAACAAATGAATTGCTGCTTGAAATGAATTATGGTCCATGGATAAAGTAAAGCAATTTTTTACTTAAAAGCTTCACAAAGTACAATAGATTACAGCCACAAGAAGTCTTTGCAAAACTGGAAACGTAATGATTTAATGCAAAAAAAAAAATTCCAGAATGAAAGTGATTCAAAACATTCCCTAAATCTAATCTAAAAGAATTATTTCAGCAGTTAAGGTTTTCTGTATATCTGATTACAAAATGCAGAAAATAAAGTGCTGATTTACAGTGAATTAGAGAATTAAATACCCAAGCAAAATAATCAATGATTTCAGCAGTGCTTAGGCTTATTTTAATTTTGTCTTAGAGTTGTTTTTGAAATGAAAATACTAGAATTTTAACTAACTAGATGCAAACCTAAATTAATATGCAAACAATTATAAACCCTAGGCTTGAAAAAACTTGAAATCTGAAATGATGGGACATCAAAGTAAACTTCAGATTTCAAAGTACAAAATAGAAAATAAAGAAAATGAAAATTTTAAGGCTCTTTTGGGTGGTGGTTGTGGGAAAGACTAGTACCTTCAATGTTGGGCAAATGGGGAGATGAGAACAGATCTCAATGGAATGTTTTATTAGGGTTTCTAGGACTGAATTAATTGAATACACATCCAAAAATAGTATAGAATATTCGACTCTGATGTAGAAATTCTCTAAGAAAAGGTCTCCCAATGGACTACACCTTTGACTAGCAACCTAGGATATGCTCCAGCAATAAAAGGCTAGACTGCATTCGGTCCTAAAGGATTTCAAATACAAGAAATTTAATGATAACTAAATCATATAATAAAGGGTTGAGATTTTCATTTACTTTCTTCCAAGAGCATCACATCCAATCTTGATATACCAAAACATTTGCATATATTATAAGATAGGTCTCCACATACATACACTAGCTTTAGACAAAAAGGAGTGCAATATCTCTATTATCCAACTAATGACATCATATAAATAAGAGGGTAAAATGTTATGAAATCAAGAAAACAACACTTGACTCTCACATATTCAGGGTCTAGGCTCTGATACCATGTTAGCTGACTAAGACTCGCCACTAGATTTGACTTTCGTAGGTTAAATGCAGTCACACATAAATTTAAACTATTGCAACTGAATAATGAAAGAAAAATACAACTGAGTCTCTAACTTTATATAAATGCACCGTCAAGATGAAATCCAATCACACTAGAACACAAGTATATACCCTGGAAACCCCAGTGTGGGGAAAACCAACAAAGTTTGTGAGAGAATTTTTATTGCAGCAAATTAGGGTACCCTAATAAATATGAGTCAAAATAATGTAAATATTGACTCATATATTTACTAGGGTACCATATAATTGAGGTGTATTCTCCAAGTTTTCCTAGTTATTAGGTTGTTGGGAGCAGCTCAAATTTTAATTTTAGAAACTTAAAAAGTCATGTTAGTGGCAATAGTTCTTTTAACAATTGCTAGGCCATTAGCAGTGGAAGCAATTGTTATATTCCAATTGATGAGGAATGCAATTTTGAAGATAAATGGTTATTAGTTGGAATCATGTTTCAAATGTGCAATAAAACACAAGTTTTGTTGAAAAACAAACAGTGAACACAAATCTTATTCATTCTAAAAGTGTGGTTGTGGATGTCCTTAACAACTAGGTCACAGATGATTATCTACATCTCCATTCAATTTGGAACTATGGAACTACTTATGATGGTGATTCCTAGAATTTAATTGCCAATAAGACACCAATTACATATAAACATAAACTATACATGGAATTAAGTTATTGTCCTCTGCCAATTTCATTGCCTAGATCAGAATCTAAACAAGTCACCTTTACTTGTAGCAATGGTTTTTGATGTATGCCAAAAAACATTAATGGAGGTGAAAATCACCATATGATTGGAATATGAGGATATTATAAAACAAAGACACTGGAAATCATTTCAATTCCATCATCTTTACATGTCCTTCTATGTTCTTCACAATGGGATGATGCCCACCTCCACCTTACACCTCCGAGGTGGCACACCATCAGTAACATCATGTATCTCTGCTAATACTACAACAATATTCTTTTTATTCTTGTAGAAAAACTAGTCATACCCAAGGCTATTGTTGGTGATGTGGGTCCATATTTCATGGGCTTATCTACGGTTGGAAAATCAGAATCAACCAAATAAATAACATTACGCATCAACAAGAACCAAGTTTACATCACATGGACATATAGAAATTTTGGAAGGTATATACCTTACTTGTAGCCAAATTCTTGACATTCCAATAGATTTATTTTAGGTGATCAGTCTACAGACACAATTCCAATTTGAGTCAGCACTAGTGCCCAGCTGCGCCAACCCAGTATGTTTCATGTTCCATCTAGTATACAAGGTATTTTTCTTTTAGTAGAATGGAATGTACATTATTATATGGCCTAGACTTGGAAACGATTCCAACTCTAATGCTAGTGCAAGGGAGCACTCAGCTTCTCAACAAGAAGAAACTAGTTCAAGAAACATGATGTTGGGTATTCCTAGAAGTGCATAGTGTGTTGAGAGAACAAAGAAACTAACCATGACTCTCGAAATTGGATTACAATGGACCTAGGGACATTACTTCTTCAATTGTACATCCACTACAAATTTTAATCATTGCAATTTTTCCATTTTCCGTTAATTCAAATCGGTTCTAGCCATCCATGGCACTCTACAAATCACCTCCCCACCCAAAAAAAGATCCAACAAATCCCACAGAGGGAGTGAAATGTTCTCCCATTTCTTGATTTGTGCTTTGTATCCTTGTGCAGTTGGGCATGCTAATATTCTATGTATTGTTCCAGATTTATTAGGTGGTATAAGGATTCTTGGAAAATGCCAATATTTATCCAATGACTTGGAAGACAGTTGATCTAACAGAGCTAAGGATTAAGAACAAAGTTTCATCCTAGATACAAAATTGAATATGAAGATTTGGAAAGCACATAACAATGAATATGGAAGAAATTTCATGAGATTAATGCACATAAACATTAGCTGCAAAAATGGAATTGTTGTTGTAACCTAATTCAACTGCTTTTAACTTTTTTTTTGAGTTGGACACAAACATGCTAAATTTACTAGAAAAAATCATGGCACACATGGCAGTCATTGCTTTAAGAAGGGAATTTACTTTCACAAGATCAAAATTGTAATGACTTCAGAATTGGCCACAATGGAATCCCTCTCTTTTGGGGATAGTATAAAGAAACCAACTTATAGCTAAAAGGACTAGATATGTGATCACTCAAAGACCTTCCATAAGTATAAAATAGTGGATGCTTATCAAAGGTGAAGAAACACTCTTAGGATGGATTGCAAACCTAACAAAGACTGGAAACTTAAATCCATAATCTTAACTTGGTGTCGAGAACTTAAAATGATTTGGAAGGTCACTCTAAAAATAAAAAAAAACTTTATTAACCTAGTCTTTAGTGTATGATGGTTTGTCATTGGATTGTCTTCTATCTCATTTAAGGACAGGGGTTATTGCACCTCCTTAGGTATTTCATGGTATCTTAGAGTCTAACAAAGAACATTTTTAGTTCTGTAACAAAGCTCAAGTGGCCTAGAAGAGGGATGAATCCTTGTAAGGCCATTTTACATCCTCCCCTGTTTCCTAGAAAATTGCTCATTATCAATTTCATTAAATCCTAGCATACTATTCAATTTTTTTATTTTTTGAAAAGGTGTAACATTATTTTGGTATCCAATCAACTAACATAGATTTCTCTATGACTAGGTGATTATAAAAAATATGTCCTTGCAAATTTAATTCCAAGTAGATAATGTGGTTATGGAACTAGACCACCTCAGACAATGGATTTCCCATTGGGGGATTTCACCTTTCTCTAAAAGCAAGGTTCCACCAGAGGCCCTCTTCTAAGCAGTTCCAGTGACAAAGATGAGTCTCCTTCTAGGATAGTAGATACTAGAAATGAGGCTAATGGTAGAGACTACCAAGAAATATTATACATTTGTCCATGTTAGGGGCATAATTAAAGGAAACATCCCCTTTGAAATGATAAGTTACTAAATATTCCATTAGATAACTCTGAGAATGGGCACTCATCGCCAGAAATAGAAAAAAGGTTGGGGCATAAATGTACTTGCTCAATATCCATGGAATTACGGTTGGGGTAATTCACGAAAGAATGATGATTCATCCATCCCCAAATGGGTGGGAATCCGTTGGTGGTTAATCTTGACGGGGGATATTTTTTTATGTTTTAAAGTTGTTAGAGGGTGCTGGTTGATACATGGCCCTTTGTGGGGAATGGTTTTACTTTAGTTGGACTCTATGGCAGTTAGTTTTCTATCTTGATATTGTGCTCTTAGTTATGGATACTGATTATTGGCTAGAGATTTGGTAGTAACTCAATGACATTCCCTCCACCTCCCTTTTTTATTATAATATATCATTTATATAATAGGGATTTGAAGCATATCCCAAAAATAATGACCACAACATACCACAAAATCTCTATTGTGTATACTCAAATTTTAGGCATTATTATCCATGTATTTTCCACCTAGTGGCTAGAACCAATGAAATAGCCTCAAATTTTATGTCATATGCAAATGTCAAGAATACGTTGAGAAACTAATGAAATTTTACCCCTCATAGAAGGACTATCAACGCATTTTTGTTTCTAAAAAAAAGAAACATAGAAATATTATTTCTTAGCATAAGAACGGAATCTGTAATACCTTATTTAGTAGTTTTGGTTATATATTAGAAGAAAAAAAAATTACTCAATCTTAAAGGTGGAACAAAAATTCCAAACAAACTTCTATGCTAATGCAAATATGCATGAGTTGGACTTGAGATTAACTCAACAAACTGAATAGTAAGAATCTGGCATAGAATGAGGAAATAATTAACAAAAAAATGGGCGTAAAACTCAACAAACATCAAACTTGTAAGCAACTTACAAATTCATGAACATGAAAAGCATTCTATGAAAAATCCTCTCCGAAGACATCAAAATAGTCATAAGTAAATGTAAAGGAATTCATGGGTCCTCCAATTTGGTACTTTTGCAAAGAGTGGCATTCCAAAAAATTACAGATCCAATTCCCAGTTGGAAAAATATCCAAGTTTTTTAATAAATAATGCAATGTGTTTTTATCCCCATTTAATAATTAATGCTACAATAAGCATGAAATGAAAAAATGAAATGGGAAACTGGGTCTAAGGTTACAGAGATAAGAAACAATGTTGGGTTTCAGACCTAGGGTATAGGGTTTTAAGCTACCCAATGACACAATGTTTGATAGGTATGACTGACAACGTGGACAGAAAAAATGGCCATTATCCCTCATTTTCAATGGCTTGGAGTGACCAAAACTGGAAAATATTTCTAAATCTACCCCAAAAAAGAATCCACCCACAAGCGCCTCCTGAAAGAATCAACTTTAACGAATTTTTTAAGGAATTTCCATAATGAAACCTTAATTGCTTCAAGACTGTAGTAAAACCCATGGGATCATTATAAATAAGAGATAAATACACTCCAAAATTCATGCCAAAATGAGCAATCGAGGTAGCAAAAAATCAAGTTGACCAGAGACCTTCGTCTATGCAAATGAGAATAAATTGGAAATTACATTTAACGGAAAAAATGGGAATAGATTGATGAACCTACCTCTGGTATTTGGATTCCGAATTGCTATTGCAGATGATCCACAAATAATGCTCAACAGAGCCAGTTCATTTGTATCAAAGTTTCATGCTCTCATTCCAAAGTAATATTATGCGATTTTGTTTAGTTTTTCTTTAGGCGGGGTTTTAATGTCATGGAAACTCCATTATGAATGAGTATAGTACACTATTTTTTTTATGTTTTTATTAAATGGGTAATATGCGATTTTTTTAAGTTTTTCTTCAGGGCGGCGGTTTAATGTTAACATAGAAACTCCATTATGAATGAGTATAGTAAACTATTTTTTTTTTTTTGTTTTTATTAAAGGGGAGAAATTTAATGGTTGAGAACCTCATACAAAGTAAACTTTAATGCTAAGATATCTTCTTTTAATATGGCATCTCCCATCCATGGTTTTTATATTGAGGTTTGTTTTAATTTTGGATCATTAAGTTTATTTTAATTTGGAGTATATATTAAAATTTTATTGAAATTTTATTTATTAGGTAAAAAAAATTTAAAGTGTAAAATTTAGTAAAAAGAAAGGTATTTTTCATTTAAAACAAATTCAAGATGTGTAAATTTAAATGGGGGCGCCCGATATATACATAAATAGGAATTTAAATCTAGACATATGTTCAATCTTTTATCTAGACATTGTTTCATATGGAGAGACGAGTTCTTCTCTTTCTTTGTCTAACTTTTTAAATCTTCAGAATTTATATACTAGCCCCTATGTTGGTCTCATTGATGTATATATCCCAATACATATACAATGAAATTTACACAAAATATCAAAAGCTACAAATACTTGGGTTGAAATTTATTCTGTATACCTGCCCCTCAAATCATGTTGCCTAATTTTACCTTGCAATACTTATAATCTCTTTCTCTTATGCCACTATGTTTTATTCCTCATCCTCTAAGGTTGAAACCATCTTTTCAAACCAAATAAAATTCACTCTAATGATGGGAACATTCGAAACAACAAAAACAAGATTTGATAGACACATTCCAAACAACAAAAACAAGCTTTGATAAACACATTCCAAACAACAAAAACAAGCTTCTACTATGGCTAGAATGTACGTAAGTGGTGTTAGATATATATATTAACATGCACACTCAAGAACTAATTGGGATTATTAGAGTAAAGAAGGAATGCAATCCCAGCAACAACAGAAAAAAGAATGAGTACTGTATCACCAAACACTTTTCTTCACGATACTAGCCGACAGTCACAGATCATGATAGCTATATTGAAGTTAGAAAAGCACCTTAGTATGGGATTTGCAACTCTTACATTGAAGGATCAACAACTAGATATGATGTTTCTTATAGGTGTCGATATGGTACTAGTTCTACCTAATTCATAATTGTATAAGGAACCTAATTTTCCTTTAGCGCGTGCTTAATGGTTTGCTTCAATGATGCAACAGGGATAAAGATGGTCAAGAGAAAATTCATGCAATTGCTTTGTTGGATATCTGAAGATCGAGGTGCATGGAACCAATATTACACATAGAAGGTAGATAATTTACAAAATTTACACTTTATTGTCAAAATTGCAATTTTCCATGACACAATTAAAAATGACTAACATAAATGACTAATTCATATTCTTCTAGTTAGTCATTTTTTATGTTGAGACTAAATTATTCGTTTATGTTAGTCATTTTTAACTCTGTCGCTTATTATGTAGTCATATTTGTTAACTGGTGACTAAATTAGTCGTTAATTTTAGTCCTTTATAGTTGGGTCAATCAAAATTGCTCATATTTAGTAGTAAATCACTTGAAAAACCTGTGGTGACTAGAATTTTTAGTCACATAGTCACTAATTCCTCATTTTGTACTAGTGCATGTTCGGATAGTTTCACAAAGGATTCCTTGAATCTCGTCATATGCTTGGAATCCCTACGGTCTATAAGCCAATCATTGCTTCCATGTGTGATAGTTCCTATGAAAGCATAAATCAGAACATATTGTTCATTACTAGAAGAATATTCACTTTCTTCTTTGCCTCTCTTTCTAGGAGGTTCACCATCCTCTGCAGTGTGAGCATGATGTCTTCTCTTATTTCCCTTCTTCTTGTGAGAGCCATCATTGTTTCTAGGATATTCTCTGGAGAAGTGTCTTTTCTCGTCACATGTATAGCATCTGATTTTGGACAGATCTTTGCTATATCTTTTAGGGTTCTTTTTCTAGTGAAAATGCTTATCTTTGGGATGATGATAGTCCTGCCTGATTTTCTTCGAGTGTACTGTGAGAGCTTGATCTTCACTTCCCATATTTTCTTATTGGTATACTATTCAAGCTTCTTCTTGTGAGAATTCCTCCCATAGTCTACTGAAGGTGACTAGCTCTCTTATTGCAAAAATCCCTTGAATGAAAGAGTCGCATGACCTAGGGAGACCATTCAAGGTGGTCATCACAATTGATGCATTCTCCAGTTATTCATCCACTGCATCAAGTTGTTCTTTTATCTGGGACACCCTTGTAAAGTATGATTGCATGGTCTCCACATTCTGTATCTTCACGCTCTTCAACTAGTTCCTCAAAGTCATCTTTCATTTTATGTTCTTCCCTTCAAATAGCTTGGTCAAGGAATCAAACATTTATTTTGATATCTTTAGGGAGGACACTTGTGGTATGAGATGATCCTTAATTGAATCAGTAATAATCCTTTTATCCATGACCAATTTCTTTTTGTGTAAGGCCTCAGCCTCATCTCCCTCTGGAACTGGAACCTCTTCACTGATGTAAGAGTCCAACTCATTTTTTTCCACGACCAAGTAGATCCTATACTTCCATGCTTGGAAGTTATTAGCTCCCTCAATCTTTTCATCAAGCTTGGTGTGATGAGAAATATTAACTGAGAACCACAAATGTAAATACAAGATATTTATATCTTACAAATTTGAGAAGATGAAAAATGGATTTGGAGTTGATCTTCTACAGTGCTAGTTTTCTAGTTCACGGGAAGATTAGAGTTTCACTTTCTCAGAGTTCTACCCAACCAAAAACCTCGATTTTTCTCTCTACAATTCGATTTTGAGGAGGATAGAAATCCTATCCTGGGCTCACGCAAAAATTCCTCTTCAGTGAAAATCCCTAATTTCCCAATATAGTTGTAGGTCAAAAACTAAAAGAGCTCAGAATCATATTCTCCTTCGACAGAAATATGAGCCATTCAATGGATTGTGCAGAGAGACTCAAAAAGTAAGAATCCCTAGCTTCTGCAACTGCACAATTTCTTCTTCTCAGGTTAGCTCTGATACCATGTTATATTTTTATCAATTTAGACAATATTATATTAGGATATTAACAGAGAGAATAACATACATAGAAATAAATTGTTAGAATAATCAACCCATAGTTACCTACATTAATTAAATCAAATTTTGTCTTATTACCTAGTCTCCTAGATTCCACTCTATGCTAGTTGCCTTCTACATGTCATAGAAGTCAACACTTGTTAAAACAGAGTCATGGAGCATTGGGGAAACCTACTAGAAACCATATTTAGCATGTTGTCTTTATTCTATATCCTCCAAAGCACATATCTGCATTTTCTACAAACCTGCCTGTTTTATTGAGAATTAAGGCAAAAGGGAAAGCAAGACTAGGTGTAGTTGACTTGTTTTTTGCCCACATCATCCTCCATCCTTTCCTCCTAATAAAATCATGTATGAGTTTTATTTCCATCCCTTATTATCTTTCCTACTTGACTTTTCCAATTTGTGAGCCTCTAAGTGGATTTGGAAACTGCTTTATGCACCTAAGGGGGATTTGGCTAGATTTAGTAATCCTACTTTTTGACTGTTTCTAATAGCATCCTTATCCATTCAAATATATCATGTAATTATATATTGCAGCAGCCTATGAATTCAAAAGGTTGTCTATTTTACACTTATTCAATACATATTAGCATTATGCTCCAATTTTAGTCTCCTTTGATAGTAATTTTGCATGTTTGATTAGCAATTTTGTGTGTAATTGTTCTATCACTTGGGTTCAATTTTCACATGGTATCAGAGCCTTTGTAGACCAATTTCTCTCCTTCCATATTGCTATTTTAGGTTTGACATCTTGATTGGGAGCATATTCTTCTAACTCAAGGCCACAGTTTCTAAGCTATGGACCAATATCAGAAGATCATATTGACTCCATTTAATTTCTTTGAATGGAAAGTTGAGATGGAGATATTGTTGAGAGTGAAAGGTATCTATAGGATGACTATGAAAACTAAGTTAGAGACCAATGCAGCTGCAGAGAAAATAAAATGGCACAATAGAAGGGATGAGACCTATGGTCTTTTGTGTTTGATCATTTCAAGAGACCTCCTCTTCCATCTTGATGGATTGACATCACCTAATGAAGTGTGGGAGAATATTGTAGAGATTTTTGGCAAGACAGATTAGATGATAGGACATCAAATCAAGAATGAATTGATCTCTTTGAGTCCCAAGAGCTTCAAATCCTTGCAACTCTATTTTTCCAAGTTTAAATCCCTTGTTTTGCTGCTAAAACAATGTCGAATTGAAAAGAAGGAAGAGCAACTAGTTTTGGACATACTCTCAAATATTGGCCTTGACAATTCAATGTTTTTTTCGAACTTCCATGCCACCAAGTTGACATCTCGAGCTTGGAATATGCCTAAGCTTCCAGAGTTCATGGAATCCCTCACACAAGAACAAGATAAATTGGTGATGATGGGCACCGTCAAACCTTCCAAAGAACAAGCTTTTGTTTTTGGAGATTCAAGGGTGAATTCAAAAGGAAATATGAAAGCTAAGAATCCACCTAAGCAAAAGAGAGACAAGAACAAGTCTCAAGAGGAGCCCCAAGGCTCCAAAAATAACTTCAAGAAGAAGAAGAACAAAGGATAAATGAGCAAGTGCGCATACTCTAGTAAGGGCTATCATTCTAAGAGCTCCTGTATGAAGAAGCAAATTGACATGTTGACCCAACTCCTAGATAAGAATAACATCTCCCTTCCTGATTTCTCAAAGAAGAGGGAAGGAGGATCAAATTCAGAGGATAGAGAGAGAGTACATGCTTTGGTTGCTGGCACATAAAGCTCACCTAGCTTCATCATAGACTCTGGAGCTTCTAGACATATGGTTTCGACAAAGGAGGAATTCTCCTCTCTTGACATTTTGAAAGGTCCACCAATAATTTTGAGAGACGACTCTCTCACTGACAGTTTGGGGAAAGGAAGGATTGATATTGACCATGGTAAGTTCAATAATTTGTTGTATGTTCCAGGTATTGCCTCTAACCCCTTGTCAGTGTATCAGATGACTCACATAGGGTTTCCAAAGAAAGTCATCTTCTCCCATAATGATTTTGAAATCACAGATATTTTGAATGGTAAAGTTATAGAAAAATGAGTTGTTGATCACACTTCGAAGGTATACATATTCTCCCATTTTCTACCATACTCAAACCCCTTATTCTCTATTGATTCATCCTAATGAGGAAAGCAACCCTTGGCATGAAATATTTGGCCATATTAACTATAAGTATCTTTTTGATCTGAGTGAAAAATATATGGTCATATGGTTTCCAAACATTAAGTTTTCCAAGGGAGTCTGTCAAGGTTGTATCCTAGGAAAACACCCAGAGCATAAATTGGAGAGAGCTAGTCATGAGAGAACTTATGCACCTCTTGAGTTGATCCACAGTGATGTTGCTGGTCCATTTCCTCATATGTCCATGATTCAAGCCAAATATGCATTGACCTTCATAGATGAATTTTCCAGGTATTGTAGGGTTTACTTCCTAAAGCATAAGTCTAAAGTTTTTGATCTCTTCAAAGTCTTTAAGCCCTTGGTTGAAAACCAGTCTGGGAGGAGACTCAAGATCCTCAGATCTAAAAATGGTGGTGAGTATATGAAGTATAATTTCATTCAATATTGTAAATATGTAGGTATTCATATGCATCATTCAATCCCTTACACACCACAACAAAATGGTGTTGCTAAGAGAAGGAACAGATCACTGAAAGAGATGACAATCTGTATTATGGAGGCTAAGATTTTGCCACAAAATTTTTGGGCCAAGGATATAAAATGTGCATCCTACATCTATAATAGGGTTCCTCATAAATATATTTATGGTATGACTCATTTCGAAACTTGGAGTGGGCACAAGCCAGATGTGGCCCATTTTAGGATTTTTGGCTCAAAGGCTTGGGATAGAATTCCAATTGAAAAGAGAAAGGCTTTGCAGCCCCAAAGCAAAGAGTGCCTATTTGTTGGGTATTATGTAGATTCAGAAGGACATAATATGATCAAATTTAGCACTAAAAATTCCTTCATTGAATGAAGTGTTCAGTTCCAAGAAGAGCCTTTAGTAGCAGTTGAAGTTGGAGAGTCTTCTTCACCACTAGATCCATTGACTGTAAGTGGAGAGACTAGCGAGTTTTATGATTCTGATATGTCTCATAATGATGATTTAACTACATGTCCTAATAGTCCTACAAGAACAAAATGGGCAGCAAACACCATTCATGTAGTTGGGGAACTAGCTGGAACTCCTAGTGACCCTGGGAGGACTAGATCTCAGTTTGAGAGTGCCCTGTGTATGAAAGAACCTTTGTTTGTAGAGAAGTGCTATATGATGGTTGAATCAGACCCATAGACATATGAATATGTATCACATGATACAATATGGAAAACATCCATGAAATAATAATTCAGATCACTCTCGAAGAACAACAATTGGGAACTGGTTGATCTTCCCCCAAGGAGGCAGCTAGTTCAATGTAAGTGGGTTTTCAAGACTAAGTTTCCTGCTGATGGTTCACCTTTGAAATATAACGAAATATTGGTAGCCAAGGGATACTCAAAATTACATGGTATTGACTACAATGAAACCTTTGCACCATTGGCAAAGATGGACTCCATAAGGCTATCTTTATCCATTGCAGCTTCAAAGCAGTTGGAGGTACATCACATGGATGTGAAGTGTGATTTCCTAAATGGAGATCTCACTGAAGAGATATACATTCAGGAAACTCAAGGGTTTGTTTCTAATACATATTTTGTGTGCAGGATAAAGAAATCATTGTATGGGCTCAAGCAAGCCCCCAGGGCTTGGTATGCCAAGATTGATGGCTTTCTGCTGTCATTGAGTTTTGTTCGATGCAAGTCTGATAACAATGTTTATTTGAAGCTGATTCATATTTATTGGATGATTATTTTCTTATCTATGGATGAACTTATGATTACAGGAAGTTCAAAGAAAGAGATTTCCTCCTTGAAGGATGCAATGAACCATGCATTTTCTATGACTGATTTGGGATTGTTGAACAAATTCTTGGGTCTAGAAATTGCTCAATCCCAACATGGAATCAAAGTACATCAGTCCAAGTATGCCTTATATTTTCTAAACAAGTTCAACATGAAATATTGCAAGTGAATCAAGACTCCCTTCCTTTCAGGACTTAAGCTTGAAGAAGCAGGTTCTTCTCCTATGGAAAATAATACACTGTATAGGTAGTTGATTGGGTGTTTGCTTTATCTTACACACACTTGACCTGATCTATCTTATGCAAGTAGTTTGGATTCAATATAAATGGATCAGCCTCATGAGATCCATTGGAGAGCATCCAAAAGGATCCTTAACTTTGTTCAAGGAACAATAAATCATGGGATCTTCTACAAAGCTAAATATGATCTTGATTTGATTGGGTTTACTGATAGTGATTGGGCAGGTGACAACACAAATCGAAAGTCAACATCAGGATATGTGTTCATGATTGTAGAAGGACCAATCAGCTGGTCAATCAAGAAGCAGAGTGCCATATCACTCTCATCTACAAAAGCAGAGTACAGAGGAGTTGTAAATGCAACAACTCAATGTTTATGGTTGCAGGGAATACTTGGTGAGTGTGGCTTTGAATCGGAGTTTTCAACTTTTATCTATTGTGATAATCAAAGAACCATTCGAATCTACAATGATATAATTTAGAGACAGAGAACCAAACACATTGAGATCCATATGCACTACATCAGACAGCTTGTGCATTATGGCACCATTCACCTACTCTTCTGTGCATCTTCAGAACAAGTAGCAGACATCTCCAACAAAGTTTTTTGTGAGAAGACATTAAACAATCTCAAATCACTACTGGGGATTGCTGATCATGCTTTGAAGCATGATTGATGACAATATTGTCAAATTTTGTTTTACTGTCCATGTTTTAGGGAGGATTTTCCCACTCGGTTTTTGCCTCTTTCCTTGGTTAAATGGACAAGCATTATGTAAAGGGTGACTAAGCCTTGTTCCTAGGACCTATATTTTTATGATATTTACTCATAAATTCAGGATTAAGGGGGGATGTTAGAATAATCAACCCATAGTTACCTACCTTAGACATTAATTAAATCATTTTTTGTCTTATTACCTAGTCTCCTAGATTCCACTCTATGCTAGTTGCCTTCTACATGTCATAGAAGTCAACACTTGCTCAAACTAAGTCATGGAGCACTTGGGAAACCTCCTGGAAACCATATTTAGCATGTCTACTTTATTACAGATCCTCCAAAGCGCATATCTGGTTTTTCTGCAAAGTTTCCTTTTTTTATTGAGAATTAAGGCAAAAGGGAAAGCAAGACTAGGTGTAGTTGAATTTCTTTTTCCCACATCATCATCAATCCTTTTCTCCTAATAAATTCATGTAGTAGTTGTATTTCCATCCCTTATTAGGTTTTCTACTTTACTTTTCCAATTCGTCAGCCTCTAAGTGGATTTGGAAACTACTTTATGCACCTATGGGGGATTTGAATAGATTTAGTAAGCCTACTTTTTGACTATTTCGAATAGCATCCTTATGCATTCGAATCTCTTATGTAATTATATATTGTAGCATCCTATGAATTCACAAGGTTATCTATTGTACACTTATTCAATAGAGATTAGCGTTATGCTCCAATTTCAGTCTCCTTTGATAGTAATTTTGCATGTTTGATTAGCAATTTTGTGACTGTAATTGTTCTATCACTTGGGTTCAATTTACACATCAATCACAACAGAAAATAGACACAGAGATTTTCCTTGGGGAAACTATAAACGAGAAAACCTGCAACTTCCTCATATATAGAATGAGCACTAATGGCAGTAACAAAACCCAAAGATAGTAAGATGATCTCCAACATACGTTCTCTCTCTTGTCCTAGCTCCTTCTCTCTTATTCGTGTCCTACAACTGAGTGTGACTGACTGTGTGATAAATAGAGAGGCTCACTCTCTATTTTTACTAGTTTCTGACTTGACAATAACTTACCAGGGTCGAATTCTCTAGGAGAGTATAATAACCCCAGTCCCCCACAACTGTGGGGACTTTAACCCCTAATCAACAAGGAGGGTTAACCTCTATGACTTTACATGACTTTTTTACATTATTGATTCTCCCGATAGGAACATCTGGGAATAATCAAATACAATATATGAAATATACAAGTGAATACATTCTGAAGTTACAAATACATCAAGAGTATCATAAACTTAAAAGAAAAAAAATATGAAAAAAACATAATACTCTAAGTTTTTTTACATTACATTAATAACATTTCACCCTTTTTTATATGGTAAGGCCAATGAAACACAAATATTTTATTTTATACCATCCCAAGAACCAAGGAGAATTCTCACTGAAAATTTGATCCACCTTGACTGAAAAGATTGCTCTGCAGACTTTCTCTTAATGCACCGGGCAACTTGCAAACCATTTTGAAAAATAATGATTTTTAGACATTTCCTAGAAAAGAGGAATTTTTATCTTTGAGACTAGTACTAGGGATTGGAAAACTTGGCTTAGATAAGGGTTGGATATTGGATAAGGTAAACTCACATTTTTTACAAGGATTATCCATACTTAACACGGATGTTGATCTAATGAGTTAGTGGCTTCATAGTGGCTTCATAGTCGAAATACCTTCTATAAATTAAGTTCAATGGAAGAAGTGCTACTTAATAGAGGGTGAAGGCCATGAATATTGTTGTTTTGGGATCTTTTTCTAAGGAATGGGATGGATATTTTGATGGACTTAATAGTAAGACAGTGAGACTATTAGACAAGGTTGATGAAATTGGATGGATTGGAACAAAACTAATGGGAAAATTACTGCAAAAATTCCTATGAAAATATCTCTTATTTTCCTTCTGAAGCTATAGGTAATTGGTTGTCGAGTAAAATAGGGAAATGGAACATGCCTTTGAAATTAAAAAATTTCTTATGGTTAATTTTGAGAAACAAATTTTCGACATGGGAAAATTTAATGAAGAGAGGAAGAATTGGTCATGGAATATGTCCCTTAAGTATTCATTCTTTTAAATACATGTGAAACATATTTTTGTTCAATGTAGTTTCAGTTAGAATGTTTGAGGCATTATCCTTGGTGAACTTAACCTTGATGCTCATTGGGGTCTTATATATTTTGATTCATATTTTGAATGATGGATTAGAAAGTCTCCCTAGTTTAGAGATTTGTGAGTCTTGCTGAGGAATATGGAAATTTATAAATTATACTGTTTTTTATAATCTTGCTCCAAATATTTATTCTCCTAGCAACAATATCTTCCAATATTTTACAATGAATTTTTCAAATAAAGGATTCCAAATAAGTAGAAGATGATTCATGATCTAGTGTTTTCAACATATTCACCAATTGTTTTATTTATGATACATCATGTTAAGTCATGAACTTGTTTTCTTCAATTTTATATTTTGATTGTGATTTTATTTTCACTTTGCTCATTTGCTTAAATTTTCTCATTTGCTTTCTTTAAAAAAATTTATTTGGTTTTAAAGGAAATTTTGATTTTTGCTTTCGATTTTTATTATGGTTTGTCCCCTTAGGTTTTGAAGGGTTCTAAAGGCCATTATGTTGAATAATGGGTTCACAAATGACATCCTGATCATAGTTTATCACTTAAATCTCATTCAAAATGGAAAAAATGACTAAATAGCGCCAAAATTGATTTCAAATTATTCTTGTAGCGCAACTGCCAAAAGTTTACACAGCGGCTGTACAAGAATATCGTGCGCGCTGAAATCGCAGGTTTTTTAGCAAATTTCTCCCACAGTTTTGTTTTTTAGATGACTAATTGCATGCGTAAAGGGTTTTGATACGTGTTTCTTTAGTAATGATCATGCAAACAGGTGCGTTTTACAGCATGAAGGAGATCGTGGCAAATCATTAGTTAGAGTTGGGTGAATTGTGACAAGTAGACAAATGAGCCTAGATTGAAGTGAAAGGAGTTCTCCATACATGCATTATGAAACTAGAGACTAAGTGGATCGAGGACATTTGCTTGAAATTCAAAAGCTGCAGTTACAGAGGAGATTTAGGGCTTTCACAGTTACAGAGAATATTTAGGGCTTTCTCATTGCGCTAGCTGGAAGAAAATTGGACACCCGAAGACAATTGTATAGTTAAATTCGACAATTAGACAGCTCAAGGAGTGATTTTAAGTGTCTGCAGCAAGACATAAATAAGGTATTCCGCGTTAACCTGATAGTGGCTGCTGAATTGGGCCTTTTTCCCAGTAAAGCCTGTTCTGATAAAATTGATTGAGGAAAGCTGTAATTTATGCTGTTAACAAACTCCCTACAATCAGATATTAGTCTAAAAGGGTTTTAGAATGCTTTGGAAAGTGATCAGTCGAAAATAGCAGTTTCATTGAACAATTACCCTGTCAAGACCTAAAAATGTGGTAAGGTGAAGCTCTGTTCAGTTTGTGGCGACTAGGGTTTTATAGATTTACTGGTTACTTGTAACCAATGCAAGTGAGCTGAGCATGTCAAGTGCATGAAGACCTAGTCTGAATAGGTGCTAGAAAAGCTGACTAGTTTTGGTGGTAAATACAAGTTGGAGCAGAAAAAGAACAGACATAAGATTGCTCTCATATCATTATAACACACAGATGTCTTCATACATTCTAGAGAGGGTCTAGCATCAAAATGAATATCTGAGATGGTAATTATTTTCAGCAGCAGTTTTATTGAAGAGTTTGTGGCACCTTGTTGACCTAAAATTACTCAAGCCTTATGTAAAGCTTGTCCTGCATTGAAAACAAGGAGAATCAAAGAAAGTTGATTATCAAAACCCTAGAAGCTTGAGGAGAAAAAAGGAGTTGTTAGTTCATTCAGAGGGCTTTAAAATTACACAGGTTTCAGTCATTTAAAGAAGATGGGAAAAAGTGGCAAAACAAATAGGGTTGAGCCCACTGAACTAAACTGGATTGACCAACTTCCAGGTTGTGCAGAGATTTTTCAGAATGCTGGTTGGTTTGATTTCTTCAAGAAGATCGATGGCTATAACCCTGAGGTCTCCTATAAATTTGCACAATGCTATAACCAGGACATGGTAGTGTTTGATACTCTAAAGTTTAAGTTGACGGTGGAGCTAGTTGCTGAAGCTACAGGAGTAAAAAATGAAGGTGAAATGTGGTTCAAAAAGTTGGCTTTCACCTTTAATGCCCAAAGGTACATTTTACCTGGCATTACTCCAGACTGGAGCAAAGGAATACTAATCCAGAATTTCAGAGATGAGCGGGTGGAGCCCATTAAAGTCCTACAAAGTTATATCACCTGTGAGGGGAGATATGCCTATGTCTTCAAATATCATTTTAGGTTCTTACAGCATCTGGTTGGTGAATCCAAAATGATTCTTCCTTTCTTTTTGTTTAAGAGTTTGCAGAAGATGTCAAGTAGAGTTAAGGGGCATCAGGATCACACTACACAGTCTATTTTCCATCATGGTTTGATCAAATTTATTATCAGTACATCCCTACAAAGAGAGGGAAAATCACGGTATTATTTCCTCTTTTGGTCTGGTTTTCAAATTAAGCAGGAAGAGTAGCAAACCAAAAAACATGTAGACAAAGGGAAAACCCTAGTGAGGAAACTAGGTCAGAAAATCAAGTCTGAAGATAAAAAATAAGTTAAACTTGAAGAAGTACCAGAGCCCTCAAATGTAGACTATGAACATCAGCAGTATTTAGCTGATAATAAAGCCAAAATTTCACTGTTTACAAAAAAGGAAGATCAGCTTGTGTGAGATAGAGCACCAATAGAAACTTTTATGAAGGAGGAAATTGTTGTCACAAAGGAGATTGTTGTAAAGGAAGAAAACATCCAGGTCCAGCAAAGAAGCCCAATCACTATTCTATCAGAGGTTGAAGGATATATTTTAGAAGAAGATGAATTTACTATCAAAACTGATTCTAGGGTTAACACATACAGAGAATGCTGCAGTCAAGAAGATAAAACAAAGAGGTCAAAGAAAAAGAAGACCAAAGTTGCAGCTATGGAGTTTGCCACAATTAAAGATCAAGGTAAAAGTTTGAAGATGATGGGAGAGCTTGCCTCAACATGGAGACCCAAAACTAGGCCAAGAAACAAGTTAAGGCTCAGTATAAAAAATTGTTAAACCCTAGATTAAATGCAAAAGAGGTAACTGTACTTGATGATGATTCTTCAGATGAAAAACCAAAGATTGAGAAAGAAGCAGTTCTAAAAACTCTAGTTTCTCATCATACAAAGGGGAAAAATCCATTGAAGTTAGCAGAAAAGGTTAGTCTCACTAAGACTAAATTATCAACGGTCTTTTTAGAGTTAAGAAGTGAAATATTAAAAGAGCAACAGAAAAAGGAGGTTGAAGTCTCTCATTCTGAAGACTAGCAGTTGATAGAGGAAACAACACCTACTGAAGCAGCTAATCAGGAAAGCCCTATGGTTCATGGCATGTCTTCAGATCTATTGCCAGAAGATGAAGACATTTTCAGAAAACTAGATATTCCATGGCTACCCAGTGAGATGCAGGATACCACAGCAGGGAAGGTTTTTGACTTAGACAAGCAAAACCTGCAAAGAACCATCAAACAATACAGGAATCAAATGGATTATATGCAGGAAGTAAATGATGGTTTGAGCCTAGAAAATAGAAGACTCAGGGAGGATTTATAGGAATTAAATGATCATTATCAAGAGCTTACTACAGTTTCCAAGGAAGCCTTGAAGAGAAAGAGAAGCACAGATTTGCAATGTGCAGAATTGAAGCAGACTGTCAAAGGCTTGCAGCATCAGAATGAAGAACTTACAAGAAGGTTAGCAGATATGGAAGCTGAGCAAAAGAGAGCCAGGAAGAAGGCCCAAGCTTTGGATGGAATAGCCTTACTAACTGAAGCTACCAAAGACCTTTTAGTTTGGTAGTTAACCAGTTACTTGTTTTGTCTTTTGAGAAACACTTTAGTTAGTCAGTTATTAGTTATGTTTTTAAAAGAAATACTTTATTTTGTAAATATAATTTCACTCTATCCTATCGATGAGTTGGCTGAAGACAGTTAGGGTTTAGACCCTAATTTATTTTTTGAGAAGTAGTATTTAGATAGATGAGAAAGACAACAAATGGTTCGATTTTTGGAGGACTTCAACCGGTCTTTTAGACTTATTGATTAGTTAAGTACATAACTCTCATATGTATTTGATGCTATAACTATGAAATATATGATCCTTTACACCCTTCAGTACATGTTTTGGCTTCATCTTTGACTTGTTTAGTTACATGATTGATAAATTCATTGCTGGTTTATGGTCTATATGCTGGTAGTGCTTGTCTTTTGTGAATGAACTTCATTATCATGTTCTGTTGGATACTGGTAATTATATTATGCATCTCTATTTTTCTTTGCTTATGATTTAGTTCATATTTGGCTCATGAGTGTATTCTATGTTTGTCACCAAACTTTATAACCAGAAAAACCTTTTTAAACCCTAAAACCTAGTTTTGCTTGATTGAATATTTGAGATTGTGTTGGCTTGTTTCTTTGTGTCCTGGAAACAATTTCTAGCACAAACACATCACAATAAGGAAAATGTGGTGGAGGAATACTTTTAGAACTTGAGAATTCTCATTGGTTTATTATGTGGCTAGGAAGTGGATCTGAGACTAATATAGAGATGATTTGTTGGACCATTGAGGATTTTATAGTGGAATTTTTCACACCTGATACATCATGATTTGATGGCCTATCCCTGTCGATATGCAGACTCATTTTATCCTAGTTTCTCACCATTACCCTGATGCTCTAGTGAAACCCACTTATGCACATCTTACACCAGTGTCACCCAGGTACATCGAGAATTAATCTAAACAAATAAAAATATTTGTATTTTTTGCCATCAAATAACGAATGAAGGGATCATTGGCCTTCGATATGTCGAGAAACTCTCTGGTTTGACCCTTCACTTCCCATTGAGGGGCTATATATTGAGCTACTATGAAGCATTAGAGAAGGAGAAATTTGAGAGAAAAGATATTATAGTGAAATTGTGCCCCATTCTTATATGCTTGAGTCTTCATCCCTTTGTCCTTGAAGCAACCATTAGTGCTCTTTCTTAATCTTTCCTTTATCTTTGTGATCTTTCCTTTTTCTGTAGTATTGAAGTGGTGGAGGCCCAGGTGGAGGGGCTCAATTTCTCGATTTTGAGAAGGTTCCAAAAGAGGTTTCCATTTGTATCCCCTTTCATATTAATAAAAATATCCATTTCTCTTCCATTAAATGTGTAAATATGAATATTTTTATCCATGGAAATAATTACTCTATTTTCATGTTCGAATTAAATATGCTAGATTAGACTCTAACACTTTTATATATCATGCTTATATATTGTTTTGTTATTGAGGACAATGTGTAGAGAGAAGTTTGATTGAAATCTCTACGGGGGTCTTCTTCGAATTCCTGGAATAGTGTATTCTTTTTGTCCCTTAGTGTTAGTTTCGTTTATATATTGACATGCTTTGAAATGGGTTTATTTTTGGTGTCATCTTGTCTTTTGTGGTCCACCCCAAGCCATAGGAACTTTTCTTCGTAATAAAATTGGCGACCATACTGGGGGAATTCCTTTTTGTTGGGGTTTAGGTACACGATTTGCTTGATTTTCTCTCTACTTCTCCGTGTTTTTTTGTCGTGTTAAGTATTTTGTTAATTCATTGGTAGTCCCTTGAAGTGATTTTAACCTTAACATACTTTTTACCACTCTTTACTTTGTATATGCGGGTTATAGAACTCACATTTGTTTTTATATGCAGGTTGTAGTAGATATAGTCGTGTACATATGCTGTTATTCTTTGAAAAATCATGTACATCTCTTTATTTTCTTGGGATTTTGATGTGTGAAGGTTTTGGGTGGGTTGTGTGTGTGGATGATTCTTCCTAGGTTCTTGTGCTTCCTACTGACTGCTTCTATTGTGACCAGAGACCTATTTTTCAATGATTGTTTCTTTGAAACTTGTTCTTCTCATGTATATATCTTTTTGTTTTATTATTATTACATTTTCCTTCTTAGTCTCTATGTCTTTCTTGTCTTGTTTGATACTTCCTACAATGTGTGATATTTTGTAGTGTATTTTTATTGCATGTTCTTTGCATTTATAGTGAAAATACAAAAACATTTTTATCTTTGCATGTTTATTGCATTGTGCATATGCATTGATTTGGTACTTGCATTAGGTTTGCTTAGATGAAATAGTGTTTAGGATTACATTGACATTTGAAAATGAATGAGAATTTTGGCATTACATTTAGTGCCATAACCCCTTTTTCATTTTTAAAAACAAAGTTGCACTTGGCATTGTTTTTTAGGTGTACATATTTACTTCATTACTGAGTCATAACATCACTAGTTGCACATTGAATACCCATGAGTAATCACAACCATTTAAATTAATGCTTAAATTAAATTTGATTACACTTTTTTATTTGATAGAGGTGCACCAAAAATCTTAGGATTGCAGAGTCTTGGAATAGGGTGTCATGAGTAATTCTTTGACTATGAAACAACACAACTAGGTGTCTATCCAAGTGAGAAGTGAAATCCTTGTTATAGTTATTGTTCTTAGGAGGTTCGTCTTACACGGGAGTTAAGCATGAGGAAAAACACACGTTAGTGGTTGTGATAGCCTCCTGCTACTTTCAATTGAGTGCCAAAGATATTTCTAGGATCTTCTTCATATCTGGGGGAGTTTGAGGTACCTCTGGTGCTTTTGATCTTTGGGAATTTTACCCTTCCTATATGGTAGATCTCACTTACAACTTTCCACCTGAGCATTGGTTATATTTGGGTGATCTTGGTTTCCTTACTTAGGTATCACTCGGGGTACTTGTAGAGGTTATTCTGTGAGTGTCATGTCTAGGTATGCGCCGGACAACACAGTTTATATATGCATTTAAGCTGATGACCACTATAATTGGTTACAAACCTCCCCTTGTAGTGTATGGGAGTCTCAGAAATATCCTAGGCGAGAAATACCTGCTATGTTTGGGATCTCACTAACCCCCCATATTTTCTTATTTGCATATGACCTTGTTTTAATTAGGGGTGTGCTCTTTGTGCACTAGTTTACTTTTGGGATCACAATTACTTAAGTTTATTTATGTTTCCTTGATTATAGGTCCTTTTACATTTGAGATTCCTAACATCACTACTAGTATTCTATCACTCGCTCTAGGTTCTAGTGGTGACCCTAGTGTTGGACTGGGGGGCATGCCAACCCCTTAACTGATGCATTATTTAAGAAGTGGTCATATTCCAACTTATGCTCTATTTGTCGAAGGATTTTCACTTCCTTCATCTGGTTGTAACACTAGTGTTCATTCCTATGGGGGTGGTAGTGGATACATGAGCATTGGGTCTATAGGTTATATTTCTTCTTATTGTCCACTACATGGTTTTCCTTCGAATGCATGTATCATAACCAATCCTTCAGATATCCAATAGTTTGGAATCCTTACTAACGATGTGGAACTAGTTTGGCCTAATATCATTCTGTAGGTTCCATTATTGTGCACGCTCACCACGTTTTGGCTCATTCATTCCCATGAAACGTATAATATTAAATTGGCATATGTGATAGGACTACTTTCTGTGTTCATTTTACATTATCCTATGATGCTATTACCTAAACCATAGGTTCAAACCCATTTATTAATGTCACAGAACCTTGAAACTACTACTACAAGTGGAATTACATAAGTAGTGGAGCTTTCCTACTCACGGGTATGCTATTTAGATCCCTCTTTGTCATTTGGTAGTGATCCTGAGTGTTCTCCCTTAGGTGTGGGAGTCACTTCTAGTCCCGCCATTCCCTTCTTTCTTAAAATTTATGTTGCCCATATCCTATAGGGAATCCCATTTTGTATCAAATTATAATTCCATTTGTATGTGTCTTCTTGTCATATTGAGCTTTACGTCGAATCCCAGCTTCAGTTGTGGGATGTGTTCCCACATGGTCAGACGTGAGTGTTGGGTGTGATTTTCTGATATGATTATAGAATTGGTTCCTACATGATCAGATATAAGTGTTGGGCAGGCCATTATGACATAGGGTTAGATATAAGTGCTGGAAGAAGACCTACATGGAGGCTAGGCCCTACAACCAGCATGAAAAAGGGATGGCTCTTTAGAACTTCCTGTGATGAGAAGAATCATGAGATAGCACCCGTGATAATCCAATGATGATGATCTAGCAGAGATGATCCAGATCAAGTGATGATCCAGATCCAGTGATGATTCTCTAGAGATGATCCAGATCGAGTGATGATCCAAATCCAAATGAAGATGACTTGGATATGAAGATGACTTGAAGATGAAGATTTCTTGAAGATGACGAGGACTGGAGGATGATATAGATGATACAAAGAATAATACTTCTGCTGATAAATTGCGTCAAGAGAATACCTTCCTAGTTAAGCGAGAGTGTTGATGTAATTGTAACTTCGGAATGTATTCATTTGTATTTCTTATGTATTGTAACCCGATGTTTATTCTAGGATGTATTTGTAATGTAATTGAGTCATGTGATTCCCTGATGTTCCTATCGGGAGTTTCTATAATGTGAAAAAGTCATGTCAAGTCAAGGTGGGTAACCCTCCTATTGTTTGAGGGTTAAAGCCCCCGCAGTTTCAAGGCACTAGGGTTGTTAGACTCACCTAGTGAAGTCGACCCTAGTTGGGTTTATTCAAGTCGGGAATTAGTATAAATAGAGACCTAGCCTCTCTATTTATCATACATGAACTCACACTCTGTTGTAGTGCATAGCTGAGGAAGAGAAAGACACTAGGGCAAGGAATAAAGAAGGTTACTGTTGTCAGGATATCGTCTTATTGTTTTGGGTTTTTCTTTTGGTGTTGATTCTATCTGTGAGGAAGTTGTGGGGTTTTTTCCATTTATGGTTTCCCCAAGGAAAAACATTGTGTTCATTGTCTCTTGTTTTTGGTTCTTGTGCTTGTTGTTGTGAGTTAGGGTTTTAACTTTGTTGTTTAAGGTTTTTTACATTCTCACAAAACCGTGGTCATATGAGGGGGAGAATTTGGGATGATATTGTGATTTCCAATGTACTCATAGTTCAATTGTTATTTAGTGAAAATGTTGATATCATTCATGGTATTGAACATGGAAATGTGATTTCCAGGATTCGTACCTACAAGCAGATTTTTGAGATTGCAAATTGCGTCAGCTTTGAGGTATTGGAGGAGAAGGACCCTGCGGTTTCGTTAGTGCAACCCTGGTGGAAGAGGCTCACTATGGGTACACTTGCTTATTACAAAACCACTTTTTGATTTTTATGCCATTAGGCATTTTCCTCTCTAAATTTCAGTTTTAAAACACTGTAGCATGGTCATCCCTCAGGCGAATAGAAACCTACCATGCGTTTTGAACTTAAAACCGTGACATTTCACATTTTGGCCCCTTGGTTTCTTCTATAGTCCAGTGATTTCTGCTCATCGCAGAGAGGGATCTAGAGCAGTGAAGCAGCTATGAAGTTGGTAAGATGGTCATAGGATGGATTCTACATTTTTCTTTGTTATCCATTTATTACACAGTATCTGTTTTGAATGTCCATGAAGTAGCGCAATAGACTTTATCAGGTTTAGGGTTTGAAGAGAGTGAAGACATAGTATGTATATATTTTTGGGAAGCTTCAATGTATTGATTGCATGTGTGGTTTAGATTTTCATATTTGGGCATTGGGTTTCTACTAGAATGAGGAAATTTTATGAACTGGGTTGTTTAATTTTGCTTATAGGAAAGCTAGATTGCCTTGTATTAGATAGTGGTTTTTTTCCAGTGGGATATTGGATTTCAGTTAGAATTTGGATGATTTTTGAGAGAGTGTGGGTGTACGTTTTGATTACCTTGAATCAGTTGTTTCTTATTAGGTTTCCTCAAGAGTGCTATTGCACTATCACAGTTTATTTAGATTAAGAATTATAGAACGTGCTTTTATTACTCCGTATTAGAAATTGTGTTATTGATGTTGATAAGAATTTTGAGTATCCAGTAGTAGAGATAGGTTTCCAACTCGATAATTGGATTTAGTTTGATTACTAGGATATTTTGGGATATTGAAGTTTTCTTAGATTGTGAATATGACATGATTTCTCTATATCAAACACTGATTTAGGTTCATGGATTTTTTCCCTTGATAGGAAACTTGAGTGTCTAATGTTAGAGATTGAGTTTTCTGCAATGGGGTAACTAGATATAGTTTGATTGCTTGGATATTTTGGGCTATTGAAGTTTTTGCTTAGATTGTGAATATATTTTTATTTCCCTATCTTGGGCATTGGATTTATCGATTGTTGGATTTTATAGGAATACTGAAGGTCAGTTAAGACCTCTTAAATAAGTGACTGCAGAATTCTAATATTACATAAAAAGAAAACTTTGTTCTATTATCCATTTAGGAGCAACATTAATGATAATAGCAAACATTTTAAATACGTTTGCATCAATATTATGGATTAATTTGGAAATTGATGGAGTAAAACAATGTGAAACATAAAGTTGATTTCTACTGTCATATCCAATGATTAATGCTAATCCAGTGGGAAAATCATGTGAATAAATTAGATATCTAGCACTAGGAGCTCATGTTTTAACACATGAAAATCATCTATTTTTGAATGATCCTTTTAGCTTGGTCATTGCAAGTATTAAGGTTGTTTTATTTTTGTGGCAAAGTTGTGCATACTACTTCTAAATATTTAAACCCTTTTTGTATGTTTGAATTGGTTAGATTGTGATCTGAATATGAAATTTTAGAGGTAGTCACAGTTCATGAGAGCCTTACACATATGTTTGCATGCAATTATGTGCCAGTTATGCATTGTAACACTTACAGAAAAGCACAAGAGATTAATAAACCTATGTGCATATCATATTCCATCCATTCAAACCTATATTATATTGCTCTTGTTGAATCTGCTTCCACCATATTCCCATGTAAGATTGTGGTTCACTTTGATTAATACGTGAACTTTTATTGGTACAAATCCTAGGTATCAGGCTGTATGCATTTATTTTGATGTCACAAATCAATATGTAGCTAAAAATTATTCATTTGGGTATTAAATCAACTTTGTTCCAACTTGAGGAATTGAATTGAATTATGTAGCTAGAAAACCTCATAAATCCAAAGAGAAACAATGCTACTAGGGGGTGTTGAGTTAGAATGACAAGAGGGGGGGGGGCATTGGCTCTATCTAATTTGTTTTGCTTGCAACTACAAGATTCGATTAACTAATGAAAATTTGGGAATAGAAGAACAAGTTGTTTCATTATTTGCTCAGTAAATTTGAATATATGATGGAAAACATGTATTTAAAGATGTGGTTATGTTTAAGGGCATGACGAACATGAAGGAAAACTATTGTTTTGCACAGTGAGAGGATTTTGATTATTTATGAAATAATGGCATGGAATCATGATGATAGAGGGGAACTCTTGTTTTTTACAATGAGCTGATTTTGAGTATTGTTATAAAATAATTGCATGGTATTGAATTAGTCAACCGTTGTCTAGCAGATCAACATGTTATGTTACCTCGATAATGTAACTCATTGATATTTGAAAGTTGATCGGGATATAAAGAGAACCTTACTGGAATCTATAGGATAGATTTATAGTGGCACAGCTGACAGATGCAGAATACCATGATAATGGTATGATGGCACAACTCTGTTCTCTGTTGATGATAGCTTGTTCCTTTTATGTTGTCAAGATTGGAAATTCCAAGTTGCAGAAGGTAGTGTTTCAATAATAGAGCTCTTATGTCTTTAGAAAATTATAATATGCTTTTGCTTTGATGAATGTTCCTCGATAGTTATTTAATTGTGCCAAGGATACTAGGAATATATGGGATAGATTTATATTGGCACGGCCAAAAGATGCAGCAGACCTTGATAATGGTATGTTGGCACAACTTTGTCCTTTGTTGATGCTAGCTTCTTCCTTTTATGTTGTCAAGACTAGAAATTCCAAGTTGCAGAATGTATTTTTTTTTTGATAGAGCTCGTATGTCTTCAGAAACGTGTAAGATGATTTTGCTTTGATGCATGTTCCTGGATAGTTATTTAATTGTGCCAGGAATACTTTTCCCTTTTTTCATTTTTTTTTCTTCAGCTTTCATCACTTATTATGATAAAGTATACTGAAGGTTGGATCCTTTGAAATAAGTGACAACAGAAGTTTAACATTACTTGCAACAAGAACTTTGTTGTTTTCTCCATTAGGAGAAGCATCAGTGATGATTGTATACATTTGAAATATGTTTGCATTAATATTGTGGATTGATTTGGAAATTGATGGCCTTAAATAATTCGTGTGAATTATAGAAGTCATATCAAGTGTCAGGTCTTCTGTGGAATGATAAATCAAGGGGAAAATGATTTGAATAAATTAGAAATATTGCAGTGGAAACTCATGGTTTGAACGAGGGTGAATTATCTATTTTGAATGGCCCTTTCAGATAAGATATTGAAGGTATTGTAGTAGTTTCATTTTTGTGGCAAGGCTGTACATGCTGCTTCTTTATATTTAAAAGGTATTGAACTGAAATGGTTAGCCTAAATTTGTTGTCTGGATATGGGATTTCACTGGCAATCACAGGTCACAGTAGATTACAAATATATATGCATGCATCTCATAATGATTCACAATTCCAGAAAAACACAGAGATGAAGAAACCTTTATACATCGGGTATTACATCAATGCACACCTATAATATATTGTTTTTTTTAAACCTGCAAACTACCATATTCCAATGTCAGGTTATAGGTTACATTGTTTAAACTTTAATTCTTGAACTTGTGTTTTATATACAAAACGTTGATATATGTTGAATGCATTCATTTTGGTGTCACAAATCTTTTTGTAGCTAAAACTATATCTTTGGTTGATGAGCAACTTTATTCCAAATTGAGTATTTCAATTCATGAGATATTTGGTATGTAGCTCTGAGTCAATGGTTTGCAATAATTGCATGATACTGGAACTCCATAATGCTCATCATAAAAACATCACATTCTATCTTCATACATCGTCCCATCATTAATGTCCCCTTTTCTGTTAAGTGTTTTTAAGCTTTTATATGTGGCATCTATTTCATTTTTTTAATTTGTAATATTGAAATAAATTGAACACACAAACCTCTTTTCCCTTTGGTTGCAAAATATATTTATCATTAGTTTTAGTTTCCATCATCCAGGGTTTGTCTTAGTGTGTAGAAGAAGCTCATTAATATTTGATCTAAGTGCAGACATGAAAAACATCCATTGGTTCCTATTTAGTGAGTGACTCGGAATACTTGGATAGAAATAAACATAAAAAATATATGTAGCAAATCAGTGTAGCAGATTAGGTAATGATCAATGGTTAATTTCAGTTAACCTACAGACTTATTAAAGGGATGATCGACTATTCTATGGAATATTTTTTAGACTTGTCAACATGATGAGTATTCATGTAGGAAGGTTTTTATAGTTAGTCATAATGTAGTGAGTCCAAAAATAGTTGAATTCCAGATAATTTCACTACATCAGTATTTTTGCAACTAAACTGTATTTGTATTTGTACTGTGTGATTATACTTTCTAGCACAAGTTTAATCAATTTGTTGGTCAAATAACAAGCACACTATGTTGGTTAAATTCACCTGCACAAATGAAAGGATGTTAGGTACATTGTAGTTACTTTCCTCCCAATTTGGAAAAGAAAATAAAACATTTATGTCTCATTTGCATTTTTTTCAAAATTTTTACTACGCATTTGTGGCATGCCATCTTACCTTTTTAGTGTAGATTACGTTTTAGTGTAGACAAAAAAAAACTGTGGGCCCATTTTTGGCATGTGTATATTATAAACAAAATTCAGTCTTGGTACAACTAATTTTACCACACATGGTTAATCACACTTTATGGCCTTCCTTGTCCCTTTGCAGACTCTTTGGACCCCATGGACTATTTTTGTACCTTTGATGTTTCCAATATCATCCCTAAAAACACTAATTATTTGTTGTACATGACATTTAATCCCTTTCTCACATATATACACGGGTATTACCCCTAAAAACGTGTACATTGGGATGTGCGCAAAAGGCCAAATGTTTTTGGAGTTTTCCTTGATGTGGATCCGAGTCACTTGTCTCTTGGCCTTCCATATGCCTTGATATCACTCAGATTTGACCTTCGACTACCCAATTGAAGCATTATACATGGAACCCTTTGGATACATTGAGGAGGAGGAATTGAAGAGAAATAAAACTATAGTCCATTGTTGCCGTAGCTTGCTTATACTTGAGTCTGCATCCCTTTGTCCCTTGGAGCACTTTCTATTCTTCCCAAGCTTTCCTTTGGTTGTGAGCTTGCTATCGAGAGATGGAGGATTGAGGTGGTGGAGGACCAGGTGGAGGATGCAGATTCTCCGGTTTACAGACGTGCCGACAAAGGTTGTCACTTATGTAATCTCTGATTTATTTAATAGAAATATCTTTTCTTGTCAAATTATATACATTTAAATGAATATTGAATTCATGGATGTGTTTAATTGCTTATGTATCATTGATTATATATGCTAGAGTAGGCCTACCACTATATTGTATAGCATGCTTTCCTTGTTTACTGTTGTTGAGAGTGAATTGCTAACGCAAGCAAGATTGGAAAAAGCTCAACGGGGATCTACCACAATTGTTTGGAATAAGGTATGTTTCAAGATCCTTTAGTGTTAGATGTTGTATTTCCATTGCATATGGGTAAGGGATTGATTTCTGTGGTTTCTCTTTTTGTTGTGGTACACCCCAAGCCATAGGAAGTTTTCTCTGTAACAGAATTGGTGACTCCATTGGGGACGTTCCTTGTTTTTGTTTGGGGTTGGGGGTACAATGCGCCTGATATTATTGACTTGCTCTTTGTTTCTCCTTGTTTTTTTGTTGCATTTTATAGTATGTTCATCCATTGACACTCTCCTATATTGGTTTGACCCTTGGAATGATTTTTACCACTTCCTTCTCTGTATATGGAGGTTTTTGGACAAAAGTCACATACATACATGGATATTTGGCCAAAAGTCACGTATACATGCAGGTTTTTGGTCAAAATCAGCATATACATGCAGCTTTTTGGCCAAAAGTCACATGTATATTCTGTTGTTCTTTAAACAGTCGCGTACATCGTCCCTTTTGGTTGATTTTGATGTTGTGGGAAGTTGATGGGTGGGTTTTGAGTGTTGTTGGGTCTTCCTAGGTTATGATGTTGTCTGTTGGATGCTTCTTTTGTGACCAGAGACCTCTTTTTCATTGATTTTTCTTTGAAATTATTTTTAGTCATTTATCTTTTTTTTTTCCCATTAGTGCATTACCCTCTTTGACTCGATGTCTTACTGGGCTTGTGTTTTATCCTTGTTGCAAAGACTTACAATTTTAAATGAATTTTATTGCATTTTCATTCTTTTTTATTGAAAATTACAAAGTAGTTGCATTCTTACTTGCATTTGACATATGGAATTGAGAAGGTACTTACATTGGATTTCTTGGATGAGAGTGGTATTTAGGCTTTCATATAGGAAGGATTGCATTGACATTGAAGGAATGATTTTTTATGCATCTCATGTAGTGGCATACCCTATTTTTCATTTGAAAAAGATTGCACTTAGCATTGTTTATTATGGCGTGCATATTTATTTCAATGTTGAGTCATACTATCAATGGTTCCATGGCCATTTCCCTTTGAGTAATTACAACCATTTAAAATCAATGCATAATTTAAACTGAACTGGACATTTTTCTTTTATGGGATTCACGAACAATATTAGTATTTAGAGTCTTGGAATAGTTCATTATGAGTCAATTCTCCAAGACTACTAAACACAAAACAAGTAGGTGTATGTCCAGGCGAGATAGTGAAATACTTGGTATAATTAGTGTTTCTTGGGACGCTCCTTTTACACGGGAGTTAAGCACAAGGTAGTGCATGCAATTCTGATTGAGATGACGCCTGGTTACTTTCTGTGAGCACCAAAGATATTTCCAGGATCATATTCATATCTGGGGACTCTTTTAAGTTTCGGGCTTTGCAACCCTGCCCATACGGTCGATCCTTCCTACGACTGTCCACTCGAGCATTGGTCATATTGGGGTGACCTTAGTTGTCTTACCTAGGTATCATAGCGGGTACTTGCAAATATTATTTTGTAGGTGTCCCGACCAGGTATAGGTCGGAGAGCATAGTCGCTTTATGCGTTGAAGATGAGGGCAACTATAATTGGTTACAAACCTCCGCTTATAGTGTATGGGAGTTTTGAGCCTCTCCTAGGCGAGACATACATGCTGCATTCGGGAGCTCACATATCCTCCCCTTGGTTTGTTTCTATTTTGGGTGTAGATTTTCTTAGGAGTGTGCTCTTTGTGCGCTCATTGGCTGTTGGGATCGCGGTTACTTGAGTATATTTATGATCTCTTGAGTTTGGGTCCTTTTATCTTTGGCATGCCTGGTATCCTATCACTCATCCTTGATCCTATTACGGATCTTGGTGTTAGACTTGGGGGCATCATAGCCCCATACCATGCTCATGGATTTGGGAGTGGTTACATTCCTCCCTCTACTCAATTTGTGGAGGATGTTGACTTCCTTCTTTCGGTCTTTACACCGGTGGTCATCCTCACGGGGGTGGTAGTGGATGCGTGAACACTGGGTCTACACCTTACTTTCCTTAAATGTCCCATCATTCACTGCATTGTTTTCATTGGGTGCAGTTGTCATGATCATTCCTCCCTATATCCTATAGTTTGGATTCTTTATCGACTATTTTTTGTTGTTTTTGACTAATATGGTTGTCATGTAGGGTCCAGTTTTTGTACACTCTCTCCAAGATTTTGACATGTTTGTGCTTATCACATGTATTATGTATGAACTGGCATATATATTAGGATATCACATCTGCTTGCACTTATGCATTGCCTTATGACCATTTCATTTTAACCTTAGGTACAAACCCATTCCATGGCATCACAAAACCTTCATGTTGTTGTTAGAAGTGGTACTATGTGAATGGTAGAGCTTTCCTATATGTGGGTTCCCTAGTTAGATCCTTTTTGAATTTCCTACCCATGCTGAGATGCCTCCTTTAGGTTGTGGGAGTCTCTTTTTAGTCCCCCCATGTCCTTGAGCAAGAGCTTCATACTCTTCGTGAACTTTATGCTGGTCATTCCCCCAGGACTCCCTTGTATATGTCAAGTTATAATTGCATTATCATGAGTTTTGATTGCCTTTTTCAACCTTATGGTGGCTTCCCTGATTTTGATTATCAGCCATTTATCCCTAAATTGTCTCATGTCTAGCTAAGCAGAGTCATTTTCTATATCTTTTGCAACTTGATTCCCCATTTTTTACCAAGAGGGAGGCTTTCCCCTCAGTGTCGTTATCCTGCACATGTTTCCTTCTATTGAGCATAGGTATGTTCCACTACTTGGAACTAGTTGTTTTCCCTTTGACACTTGTATCCTCCTAGATCTGTAACTATAAAGCACTTTGAAAAAGTCTAGAAAGATAAAAAAAACAAAAAGTCAAACACAAAAATATGTTATCTTTGGCAGTAGTTGAGTCGTGTCGTTTTCGAACAGAGCACTATTTATCATAGCCGTTGGTTGGGTTAATAGTTTGAATTTAGGAGCTGTACTCATTTTCTGAGTTTATCTCCACTGACTGGTTAAGCTTCCAGTCCCTATGTATCCTCTGTTGATGCCTCCCGTGTCGCAGAGATGTCCCAGTTTTGTATATCGATTTTATGCTACCTGCATACAGTCACCATTCACCTTTCTGATCTTGTTCGAAGGAAGTTGAATCCTGAGTTAGCCATTCCTCATTTGTCTTGACTTTGCATGTCGGTCATTCCCAATAGTATTACTGGTTTTTGCACATCTTGTTCGAGTCCTTCCACATTATACTACGTTGCTGAGTATCTCATGTTGGTTGATGGGGGATTCCTCAATGCCCTCCTTCCAGCAGATTCCATCCCATCGACTTCAGATCATTTATTCTAGGGTAGGAGTCTAGAGTCATTTAAGTGCCTTGAGACTTACAATCATCAATGGTAGGTTCTCTCACCATCGACAATTTTGGGAATACATTGATGTCCCCTGATCGATGGATTCTTACAAGTGTTTGACCTCAACACATTTATTCACACTTGTTAGATTTCACTCTAGTACAGTGATTCCCATTTTCATTATCGGTGGGTGATCTCGCGTCTGTTAACAGTATACATCAATTATCGGTAATGAGACGATGGACTACTATGTTCGACCTCGACACCTCTATTCACATAGTAGGACATGTACTCGTGGTGGTTTGTGTAGAAGACTTTCGAGATTGGTGTCATTTCATATATGCTACCTCATTGATCGTGCTAGTGTTCATGAAATTTCAGTTCTCATGACTTGATTCTAGTGTATGTCAGATATCTCCAGCCATTATGGAGATCTTAATCCATGGTATATCTTCAGCTTTCATGGAGATCTTGGTCCTTTGTATATCTTCATCATGAAGATTCTGATCTATTATATATTATATGTGGTGATGACCACACATGTCATAATTTGTATATCATGCCTATTCATGGCCATTGTACTCTTATGTATCCGAGACTCCTATATATATTTGCACTCATGTGCAGAGTTTGATGATTATATTATACTGTTGGATGGTTGCTTCTTCATCACTCCACTTCTGGGATGGATTGATAATGTATTTCAACCATCATGTTACCCCTCTAACCTCACACATTAGGGAGTATCTATTACTGCTCATTTTACCACACATGGTTAAACACACTTTTATGGCCTTCCTTGTCCTTGAGCAGACTCTTTGGACCCCATGGACTATTTTCGTACCTTTGATGTTTCCAAGATCATCCCTAAAAATAGTCATTATTTGTTGTACATGACTTTTAATCCCTTTATTGCGTATATATGCTGATATTACCACTAAACCCACAAAGATCAGGATGTGTGCAAAAGGCCAAATGTTTTTGGAGTTTTCCTTGATGTGGATCTGAGTCACTTGTCTCTTGGCCTTCCATATGCCTCAAGATCACTCGGATGTGACCTTCCATTACCCCATTGAAGCACTATATAAGGAACCCTTTGGATACATTAAGGAGGAGGAATTGAAGAGCAAGAAAACTATAGTCCATTGTTGTTGTAGCTTACTTATACTTGATTCTACATCCCTTTGTCACTTGGAGCACTTTGTGTTCTTCCCAAGCTTGTCTTTGCTTTTGAGCTTACTATCGAGAGATGGAGGATTGAGGTGGTGGAGGCCCAGGTGGAGGACTCACCTTCTTCGGTTCGCAAACGTGCCAACAGAGGTTGCACTTATGTAATCTTTGATTTTTTTAATAGAAATATGTTTTTCTATCCAATGATATGTATTTAAATGAATATTGAATCCATGGATGTGTTTAATTGCTTATGTATCATTGATTATATATGCTAGAGTAGGCCTAACAATATATTGTATAGCATGCTTTCCTTGTTGACTGTTGTTCAGAGTGAATTGCTAATGCAAACGGGATTGAAAAAAGATCAACGGGGATCTACCACAACAGTCCGGAATAAGGTATGTTTCAAGATCCTTTAGTGTTAGATGTTGTATTTCTCTTGCATATGGGGAAGAGATTGATTTCTGCGATTTCTCTGTCTGTTGTGGTACACCCCAAGCCATAGGAATTTTTCTCTGCAACAAATCTCATTCATTAGTTTTATGCAACCATCTTACCTTTTTAGTGCAGACACAAGACTATGGTCCTATTTGTGGCATGTGCATATTATGGCAAAAATCAATCTCATTCACTGGTTTTATGTAAATCTTGTTTGGAGCCTCTATAAACCATCATCTTTATGGTCATCTCATGGGTTCGATTATTTCCCATCATCCCTAGTCTTAGGGAGTGTAATAGATGTTATAGTTAATTAATGGAAGCCCTTGTTTCTCTCTATATTCACCCAAACAAAGTTACAAGAAAATTTGTTGACGTATTGATAAACACAAGTATATGGAAGCCAATGTGAGGAATAATATAATTAAAAGCTAATCCTAGAATCGATTCTATAACCAATCATCATATGCTTTTCAAAGGTAATGGATTTGAATTGTCGACTCTTCATCTAAAGTTCATTTTGTTCAAGTCATTAAATTCATACATTGTGTAAGCAAGTAATTTGCCATTGCATGCATGGGTTTTCAAGGAATTTGATTATGATATGGTATATTAAATTTGACTTAGATATGATAATTCATGTAACTATTAGTGTTAGCATGAAAGCGATTTTTACACTTGGTCCACACCAAATCCTCTTTAGTTCTCCATTTCAGCTTTCTTTACCTCCCAACCCTCCAACCTATGGGCGTATTATTTCATCTTCTTAGAGCAATTGCTATTATTTAAATCAACCATTACATCTTAGATTGAACAATATAAGATGAAACCCAACCTTTATTTATTATTTATTATTTTATTTATTCATTATCTATCTTTTGAGTTATGAAGATATATTTTTTTATTTTCTTTATTATTTTACAGTAATAATAATTTTAAAACTTTATTGCATGGATCCTCTCAATTAATAAACCATATTAATTAATATGGATAATGAAAAATAATTAACTTAAGAGTATATAAATCATATTATTAATTAATATAAGCTAGTAGTTGATGAAGTTAAATGGTATTACACTACCATATTTAGGTCTGCATTTTTTATTTAAAATATAGTGATAGGAATTAAATTCATCCTATTTCCCATATATTTTTCAACTTTTTAAATTATAAAAGAAATCTATTGTTATTGTTACTGTTTAAATATACAAAAACCAAACACATCGAGTCTATATAATGACTTAAATGCAATATTTTCTTTTTCTTATTGATATATTTTGTGGTTTCTATGCAAACTAGGTTTGTCAAAATAGGGACAAACCACTGTATGCGCTTTGCAAAAGTCTCAATGCCCAGATATGGATGTGGTGGGAGGTTACCTTGACAAAAAGTGTTGTATGAGTTTTCTGACGTCTGTTGTCGTGTAAGGATATTTTGGGTCTTCAATTGTGAGGCAGAAGTTGAGGAGATGGAACAGGGATCTGTCCTCAATGTCATCGCCAGTCCAGCAATCAACCTCAATGGAATTTTCTGGCTGGAGATAAAAGGATGTTGGGCGGTCGTCCACAAATATGACGTTTTCCAGATTCCTCCCGAGTAAAGACAGGTCTTTCACTTCGTCGGGGACTTCTTCAATAAGGCTGCAATAATGTCTAGCCAAGCGGTGGGTGGCGGGAATTATATTCCTGTTTGTGACGTTATTGTGTTCATTGGGAGGCAACGAATCCAAGATCTTGTCCATCACAGCATCTGTATAGGATTGGACTGCAGCCGTGAAGATTACAATCTCATACAACCCTGTACTACCTAATTGCTGCAACAATTCGTCCACACCAGGCCTTTTTGAAACGTAAAATGGTTTTTCGCAGCCCTCAAGATTTATGATAAAATCATAGCGGTCTGGCGTGTGAGTCCAAACTGAATGCACCAGCGTTCCGTCCAAATCTAACACCAGTGTTCTCTTATTTGGATTGCTTCCTTCCATGGGGGGTAAAAGAGGCTCTAATTCCTCCCCGTAATTGGAAGAATTATAACTGTCATAATCGGAAGATTCGTTCTCATTGCTGTCATTTAAAGACAGGGGAGGCACATGAGTCCCATTAACATTTGACGATTCTCCATCGCTGTTACCTGCTGAAGAGTGCATTTTGAAGAAAACGCAATTCAAGTGTGAAGTGAATTGAATTGGATATTCAATTAATGAATCAACTTGCTGAGCACCCTACTCGTAAAGATTGAATAATGATTAAACGCAGAGGAAATGATATATATCAGCTGGAATTAAACGAAACGTGAACTGAACAACGTTTACAAACTTTTAAACAGACACGGCTCTTCTCAATAGTCACGTTGTGATCGATTCGCTCTCATCAACTACCCAATGGAAGTATGCTTACACATCTAAACCGCGATTATCTATGTTTAAACATAGCCTTTTACCACGCTAAAATTATTTATCAAGGTAGAAAGGCATCACATTCTTATACGTACAAATATGTATAATTTTATTTATTTATTGGAAATGTTGATTTTTAGATTGAAAATGTTGAGAAAGTATGTAAGGTAATGTTTTTGGTTCTAAAAAGAGAGTGGAAATGTTTAGAAAGTATATAATGTAATGTTTATGGTTTTAATTTATCCTAGTTTTGTATATATATTTTTCTAAACATTTTAAATCTAATTTGAACTAATATGTTATTGTTTTATTTTTTGTTGGTAAAGTGGTGGAACGCCCTGACTAGCAGGGTTGCCATTGGCTAAGCAACCACGAACTAGGGGCATCTAAGCCGTCAAAATCACCCTGGGATTGCACCCGGCGTGGACTGCACCAACCCTTAACATTGTTGGATTTTTCGGTATCGGACACTCGTGACCTTTCAGCTTAGGGGGTCTTAACCATTCCCCGCCATGTTCTACATCTCTCACGGATAGCTAATATGTTATTGTAATAGACTCTCAATTAATAATTTATTACTAGTTGTGTTTGAAAAATACTTTAAACTGTGATTTTATTATTTTTGACAAAAAAAAGTAAAAAATAAAACATTTTGTAAAAAACATTTTTATCTATTAAAATATGTTGAAGGGGACAAAAGTGGATATAGTTGTTAAAGATTGTTTCGTGACCCACAATGGAAAAGATGTGGCAAAAGCCACTGTGAATAAAGCATGAGGCATCATGCCAAAAAATCAGGTCACAAGTCCTAGTTGAGTGCTAAAGAGCACGAGGCTCATATATGTCGTAGGAAAAGTAGTATATATTAGTATGTCCATGACCAGGAAGCTAGCATTGGACGACGATTAAATCTAAAAATGCAAGAGATGACGCATTGAAGGATTTTTTGCTCTTGTGGTTCATCGAACAAGATCAAGATCGAGGGTTCTAGAGGAAGTAGCTTGGCTACTCTAGGTGTTGGTTGGGAGGAACAACTTCTTCACTCTTGTTTCCCAGCATTGGCAATTGCGAGGTTTTTAACTTATGGGTCAAATAGATCTATATTAAATATGAGATTGTTGTTAGTAGGAAGGATTCATCTAACTCTTATTCCTAGGCATTTAGTTACATCGATATAGACTTTGTATAAATATCATGCTTAATTTGAATATGTTAAATATTGCACTCTCGAAATCAAATTTTTATCGATATAGAATTATATTTTCAAATTCATTCCATCCCTTTTTCTTATGCTATCGAATTATTGAGTTAGTAAATCAACTCTGTTAGTTATCGAAATTCTATATGTATGATCAACATATAAACCTTAGTATTTCTTTTATCTAGTAAATTTTCAGTCCTAAGAATTTGTTTACATACAAATCAGATCTGTTACAACTGATATATATTACAATCATAATAACAATCTGTTGTTTATAAGTAGTTATTCTTTAAATATTAAATTCTTATAGAATGAACCTAAGGTATTTTACCCTAGAAACGAGATTTACATGGATCGAAGTACCATGCTAAATGTATCATAGCAATACTAAGTTACAAGTTATTCTACAATCAGAAGATCCCCAATCTGTGTCCCAACCTTTATGCAATCCAATAACTACAATACTGCTATCATAACTATACATATACAGAAATAAACAAATTAACTCCTATGCAAATCCCTTAATCAACTTAGCGAGAATATAGATGTACGATTTTCAATCATGTACAAAAGAAACCAAATCAAGAAGAAGGTTATAAGCATTGCGATGACTGTGAGGTTTGTCCAACTATCGTAAAAACAAAAAATATACAAGCACACTCATAAGAGGGAAGAAATCTACTTGAGAGGACGTTGCTAGATTATGCATTTGGTTGATAAACAACAACGAAGCACCCGATAATGGTTTAGTGAACCTGTGACTAATTCGAGTTGGAGCACCTATGAACTACACCCAGGAAATATGAAAATATGAAACTTTGTTGGATGACAGATATGTAGATATCCATGAAAACCACATAAGGAACTTCACAAGAAGTGCAATATATGCAGATTTGTTGGAGACCGTGCTGGAAGCGGTGAAGGAATGTTGTGGAAAGATCAAGTATGGAATTGATAAAGCGTTCCACAACTTGGTTCCACAAGCAAACTCAAAAGCACATCGGTTGCAGGTATTTTTTAACCAAGAATTGGCTAGGAGGAAGGAAAATAAAGATTCATAAGAAAATCAGGGTGAGTCAAGCCACATGCAACTACGGGTGCCAAAAAAGAAATAAATTGCTTGTTATATTTGTGAAGGACAACATTATGTAAAGAACCGTCCATTGAGGGAAGTGGTTGCACAAATAGGACCAATAACGTGAATAACAATAATGAGGGTTTTAGAAATACCTCAACGTTCATATGATTTTTATGATTCCATGGACACATTAAAAGATTTCCTTAGTGAAACGACGGGTTGTTAAGAAGTAATCCTGTAAAGAAATCAATAGAGGTTGATTATTGTAGAAGAAACGGTAAGTGGCCTAATAACTTTTCTTTTATTTGAAACATGCGCTACTCATAGCTTGGTGAGTTGCAATGCTGCGAAATCCCTTCATAGTGTGTTGGGATTCAGTCAATCAAAGTCCAAGGAAGTGAATTTAGAAGTGAAGTCAGTGACGGGAAGAATAAACGTAACACCACTAAGAGTTCGAAGCCAACATGGTAAGTTGTATTTGGAATTGTTCTATTAGATGATCATTCACTGGTCCTTTGACAATACTTCCTTTGGTTATCCCATGCCGTGTCGGTTTCCCATGCAATTTGCTTGGTTTTTTTGGAAGAATTCGGAGTGTGGATTTTTCTGATGATGCAAAAGAACAAGTTGGGATGTTGACCAAGGATGTATTTGGTTCAAATACTTCAATATCCTGGCACGTCCATAGACATGAATCAATGTAGCATGCGAAAGTAACCAATTTCGGTTAAGGAGAAAACAATCGCATCTAAGGAGGTTGGTCATTCTTCGGTAATAAGGGTGACTTTATTAGAAGAAAGAATGAACTTGCTTCACAGGGAGGTTGAGCCCTTGTGAAATTTAGGAGACACCTTCCAGTAGCATGGAGGTGGGAAGTTTCTTACACCAGCACAGTGTACAGGAGTCACTATTAGAAGCATGCTGGGAATGTTGTCGAAGGGGTAATTGTTAGTGGCAAAATTTCGCCAATTGGCTATTTTTGGGGTTTTTTTCAGAAAATAAATTCGCTATTTATTCATTTTTAGTTTCTAATATCACCTATATTTACATATAATATGTTTTTTTATTATAATATTCGCCGAAATTTACACATTTCAGTGTTAGTTTTATGTTTCATATTTAATATTCGCCTAACTATTTATAAACATGTTTTTTTAAATCCAAAACAATCGTTTAGAATACTTTACTTAAGTAAAATATTAGAATCCTTAAAAAAGATCCTATCTTGTCGAGCAACCAAGATGATGAATCACGACGTTTCAGTCAAGCCGAGTCTTGACAAAATATCGAACGAGCAGTGAGGGACTTGACAAGAGAAGAACAATAGATTTTGGAGGAGGCCAATAATTATGAAGAAAACACCAGTCAAGGTTACCCATCATGTGATGCATTAGTGTAATATCCCGGATTTTTGACCTGACACTTATGGCAATAAGTCCCATTGCATGTGAGGTTGCTTTGCTGATTTATTTTGTATATTGGGAATAAGAGCCCACTACACATGAGAATGATGGTTGGTTTGATATATTGGGCGTAATCCAAATGCATATGTTTTATGTATATGATTTCATATGTTGTGCATGGACCCTAAAGGACATAATTGATGATATGTTTGTGTTCAGCACAAGCTCTAAGGCACATGAGTATTTGATGTTTTTATTGAGCGAGAAGCTCTGGAACACATGAGTATTTGATGTTTTTGTTGAGCGATAAGCTCTAGATAACATGAGTATTTGATGCTTGTGTTGAGAGAGAAGCTCTGAAGCACATTAGTATTTTATTTTTGTGTTGAGCAAGAAGCTTTAGAGCACGTGATTTATGAAACATTTTTTTTCAGCATGAATTTATGAAGAAGATGAAAAGATAAGAATTGGAAGTGTTGGGACAATCCCTAGAGAATTCCAAGTTGATGTGGAGCATAATCTCTCAAACATCGGATCCTTGGCCATTGTATCCCTACCTGTATCATACAAAAAAATCCTAGCATTAGTGTTGAGAGAGGAGCTCTGGAATTGCACTAAGTTGTAACTCCATGTTTCTTAGCATTGAGTATGGGATCTGAATAAATGCTAGGAGTTATTGAAAAATTAATATGTTGAGTGAAAATGACTCTCATAAAACAATGATATCATCTTACTTATTTTTAAGTGATTAAATGAAGTTTCAAATTTATGTGTCTCATCAAGTACTGAAGAACTACCATGTTATACGAGGTAATCCAACATGTAAGGAGGTTTAGAGCTACCTAACCTGTTTGACCTAAACCCTGCATGAACGCCTTAATAAACAAGGGACTATAAGCTAAGAAGAAAAGTATCATGTGATTTGAGATCATGCTATATGATACCCAAAGTAAAAATGTTAACAACAATATATATATTTTATATATATAAATAAAAGAGTAAGCCTATGAAATAATAATAGTAACTATAAATAATAATGGGAGGATCTATGTATTATTATATATTACAATAATTAAATTAAATATTTAAATACCTAAAAGAGTCAAATAGGTCCTAAGTTAAAATAAACAAAGATTAATTTCAAGAAAACAAATGATTCTTGATTTAACTGTCCATTTTTCTAAAGATTGTCTATAAAGATCCATGCCAAAACCTAGGCTTGGTGATCTCTTGATTTTCCATCTATTCTACCTGATTATTATTATCAAGAGAGTTCTTGGAGAGTATTTTTCCCAAAGAGGAAAAGAAAAATGGTATGAAACCTGTTATATCAGATAGGGAAGCCTTACATTTAGGAGCTCTAAGCTACTTGCATGTTAGAACCAGCTTGGGGGGATACGTATTGAAACCATAAACAGTTCTGGGTCATGGTTGGGTGGAACGTGGTAGTTCCCAAGTTATTTGTTTGACAGATCTAAGCTCAGAATTGTCTATGTTCTTGTTAATTATTTGAGTTTGAGTGTGTATGATTTTAGCCATTGCATTCGCTTCAAATTGCACGTATGAGGTTCTATATTCTTTACAGTTGTTACATATTTTGATTAAAGGAAGGGTTTATAATCTTGAATGAAATTATGTATAATATAGGTTTCCTTAGCTATGTTTTCCTTCTATTCACAGAACCTCAAAAGTATATGTTTGCATCTAAACACTAGGAAAAATATAGTCTATATTCTTTCAGTATTATTCTTTCTATCATTCATATTTTAAATTTAGTCTTCTTTGTAATTGTGTAATTTTCTAAGAGAGTTTATTTTAGGATTAAAGGTCTAGATTATTTAAGATAACTAGTTTTATGTTTATTGATCAACCTTAGATGCAAATGTAAAACAAAGTTTACTAGGATAAACCAGTTTTTAAAACCCACAGACTAGAGGTTAAATATGTGAGTTGTAGAAATTCAACTAGGTTTAAATCATTTTAAAATAATTAATAAACTACCAACCAAAAGGAACTAATTAAAACATAGAACGAAACTATCTCCATTAAATCCCAACTATAAAACTTATATTTCAAACGCTGACAGATTTCATATTACCAGTGAGCATGTTATTACTATTTTCATATTCAAATCCAATATAAATGACTATATCATAAACGTTGTTCACATAATTAAAACATAATTAAATACTAATTCTATGCTAGAACATAACGATTATAAGTCTTAATAAACCCCATACAAATCCCATTACAAAATGCTCTACACAAAAACACAGCCATCAAAACCTGTTAAGGTTTTTCCATATGAAAAAATTGTACTACAAAAATATCAAACTCACTATATATATAAATCGATGCATTATTAAACAAAGTTACACCCAAGATTGAGTCATGTGGAATTCCAACCAAAAACTACCATCATATTTCATAAAACAGTGAGGATCGAATCCTATAGGCGTCGTGTCCAAACACGAAACCATAAATGCTAAACCACAAGTCTAAATCGTTAAATCCCAGCATCAATTCCTGTAGGCACACTGATAAATACAAGAAAATATAAACACTGCAACTTAAACAGTAAGGGTTTCTCCTTACAGGATTCCCACAAGAGTTTCAATGTAAACCTATAGTTTAAACCAATATGAGATACGCTAACATAACCAAATACACAAATGTATAAATCAACCATTATATTCATAGGTTGTGTATCCATATAAAGTCCGAGCCAAAGCTTCCAAGATCACGACTGTAATACGAAACCCCAACCTTAAACACTATTCAAATATATACACAGTCACATCTTTTAAATAAACATAAAAACAAAATGTCCAGGATACGTATTTAGCTAAAGGTTAAGCCAGGATCATGGCTATAAGGTGAAACCCCAACCTTGGTAATTATTAAATCATCCATTAAAAAATAGAATCAAGAGAAATTAAAAATAAACACAGACACGATATCAACCATGCCATTGCAAGCAATGGCATTGTGAGCCAATCATAAGCATCAATAGAAGCTAAAATCATAGAGCTTCGATTAAAACCTTAAACCCATGAAATTTAAAAAACAATGCCAATGACAAAGTCTTATACATAGAGCCAGACCTTTCTCTGAACAGTCAAATATTTTCCTCAAATATTTACATATGAATTTACATAGCAAATACTAAATATATATGCATCTCTTGGATTCCCAATCTATCAAACCCATAATCGAAACTACATAGCATTAACTGATCTCTTAATGCAAATTTCAATACTCTGTCAAATAGACACACAGAGTTATGGGACTTTGCATTTAGCGGGGATTACCCTCTTATAGTTTGCGCAAACCACCTCAACAACCCATCAAGACACGATTCAAGCCACCCCTGTCACCTACAAACCAAACACCTAGAGCTATGAGAAGTATGCCAAACCTCAACAGAAGAAAAAAAACAATACAATGTTGTAAACCATGTCAAGAGCACACCTTCCAGGGGAAAGGGAAGATTTTTTCTCCACACAACATAACTCTTGAGAGATCAAAACCACACAGAAAAGCAGAGGAAAAAACAAATTAATTGCATAATGACCATACCCAGCGTATGAGGATATTTTGCCATGTTTTCCCAGGAGCAATTAAAACACCACCCTGTCCTCCGCTACTCACGAAATACAAACCCACAATTCCATAGTTAACCTTACAACATTTTACCATAGTCCACCACCTTAGCGTTAAACCCATAACAAAACCCTCCAATACAAAGTTATGCCAAAGTTTTATGGCATATGAATTATGCCATAAATATTTTATTTTCATCCCATAGTTTTCCAATGCACTTTTTATAAAATTTTCTATGGCATATGAATCATGACTTAAACGCTAGGATTTATACCTTAAAGAGTTACATTTTATAAACTGGATATCATGTAGATAAAGTTGCATAACCTTAGACATAATAATAATGACAAACGTAAATATTTATACCATACACTTTAAACTCTCCATAAACGTAGAACTTAGGCACAGCTAAGCTTAGGAATTTAGTCCTCTTATCTCCAAATTTGAATAGGATGATGTAGCATAAGTTATCATGCAGTAGGATGTTATCATATTCCATGGTCGTAAATAGAATTCACTAACAAAGTAACCTGCACAAAGGTGGAATTTTGCAATAGTTTGCAAAAACCCCGTAAAAGAAGAAGGAACCTCTTTACCTCTCTAAGTGTTCCCTTAGGGGATCAAATCTTTCCACTCCACCCCTTGACATGTAAAGTCAAGTGAGACATTTTAATAAATAAAACTGTAAATAAAAGACACGACAAATAAATAGGAAGTAAAATGTAACTGAACGAGCATATGCAAATATATTTTATTACTAAAGACAAGCAGAGTAATCTTATAAACATATCCAAGGAACATAACCACATCATATAAACAAATAATCATTATATATTAAAATACATGAAAAGGAAAAGACATCTTATGACATTTATATTTAGTAAAACAACAATAGATACATTCGGAAAAATATAAAACAATTTCCTTGAAAGATAGGATTTAATGAGCCTACAATTTCTTTTTTATTTACGATTTTTAGTGACATTACATGTAGATATCGTCGTGTTTTTCATTCATGCTACAGGAATATGTGAATCTCAGTTGTTGTAGGAGAAGTTAGAACATGTGGATTTTGATCCCACTGAAATGGAGACATTCGTCACTTACGTGGAAAGTAAGAACTTGATGGAAAAAGAAACCGAGGTAAAGACTAAAGGAGTTGTTGCATAAAATATCCTTGAAAATAAATATGAACAAAGAATGACAGTGACCTTGGATTATTCAAAGCATCAAGAATTTTGGAGGTGGTGGTATTTGGGACCTCTTGTCACTCCTCTTTACATGATCTAACAACATCTAGGATCACTACTTTTAGTGATGGTAGTAATGTAGTATCCCTGATCTGAAATCATATCATAATATTACCTTTTCTACGAATACGATGAAAATTCTAAATGAAAATTTGCACTTAATGAGTCAAATCTTGGGGAACGTAACAAATGTGAGCACATTGTAGTGAGGCCTTAGGTTCCTTGGAAAGGTGGCCTTAAAATCAAGAAAAAAATTCCAAAAGAAAAGCAATGAAAGAATTTATTCATGCTCATAACCTCTTTGAATTTTATCGTGTTCATAATTATTATATCATTGTGTTGTTGTCATTTGTGTTCTCATTGTTGCATCCATTTAAATAATATCCCTTGAGGGTGTGTGCAAGAAGTTGAGGGACCTTTTAGATGCAATGGTGGAGTGAAGTCAATCACTCTTGATCCAAAAAAAAGAAATCATCCCAAGCAATCCCAAACTTGCCAAGCCTAGTCCAAGGATGTCAATAGGCATTCCAATTAGAATAGTAAATCAAATCGTGCTTTCATTTTATTTAACCAAATTATGCCTCCATTTTATTCAAGAAAACCATGCCTCCATTTTAGTGAACAAAATCGTTTGCGCGTTTTGGAAAGCCTGCTTTTTTTTAAATAGGTCGAGGCCTTCTTTTTCACCACATCGCACGGCTATTGGAGTTCTTTGGAGAAAACCTCAACTGGACAAATGCGTTCTTGGGTGTTCCAAAGCCATCCACCTGTTATAGCGGATTTCACCACACTGGGTGAATCACACATTGTATGGCCTTCCCCTATCCCAATGCAAACTCATTACCCCCTATGGACCACTTTTTGTCTTTTGATGTATCATCGACCATCCCTAAAAACATTAGAAAATGGATATACGCGGAATTTTCCCCGATAACCGCGTACATATGCGAATATTCCCTCTATAGTCGCGTACGTCGGGATGTGTACATAATCCAAAATCCTTTGGAGCGTTCCTTGTCTTGGATCCGATTCATATGACTCCTGCCTTCCATATGCCTTGAGATCGTACGGATTCAACCTTTCAGTATCACTTTGAAAAGCTATATAAGGAACCCTTGAGACATTGAAAGCATAGAGAGAATTGAGAGTACTGAAACTATAGTCCATTGTTGACAGAACTTATGCTTGAGTCTGCATCCCTTTGTCCCTTGGAGCACTGTTGTGTTCTTCCCAAGCTTGCCCTTTGTTAGTAAGCTTGCTATCGGAGTGATGGAGGATTGAGGTAGTGGAGGCCCAAGTGGGGGATTCAATTTCTCTAGTTCGCAGACGTGCCGTCAGAGGTTGTCACTTGTAATCTCTGATTCATATTAATAGAAATATATTTTCCTGTCCAGTAATGTGTATTTGAATGAATATTTTTTCCATTGGAATATGTCAAATGCTTATACATTATTGATTTATATATTCTAGAATAGATCTAACATCATGAAATATAGTATGCTTGTATTGTTTACTTGTTGTTGAGGACGTGCTATAACAATTCAAGCTGAAGATTGGAAAGCTCAACGGGGATCTACTCCAACCGTCCGGAATAAGGTACGAGGTTCGATCCTTCAGTGTTAGATGTTTTTATTTCTATTGCATATTGGGAAAGATTGATTTCTGGAGTCTAGCTGTCTGTTGTGGTACCCCAAGACATAGGAATTTCTCTCCATAACAGAATTGACGACTCCGCTGGGGAGTTCCTAGTAATTTTCCTTTGGGGGTTGATCTTTTGGCATTCAATGTATTTGAAGTGCTCTCTCTCTCTTGTTTCTGTGTCGGGTATGGGGGCATGTATGCTAGGTAGAGCTTGATTGGTGTGAATTTAGTCTCAGCTTGTCTATTTGCCTTGGATTTGTGCATTTTTTTCTTCCTGTACACGGGTTTGTCAATTACAGTCACGTATACACGCAGTTTCCCCTGGGATTGTCGCGTATACACGCGGGTTTACTGTGCACAGTCGTGTATACTCTCGTTTTTACCTTTTTGTGGAAGATATTGGATTGCTGGGTGAATTCTGTTAGTTCCTGAGTCTCCTTTGGCACTGCCTGAGTCTGTTAACACCTCTGTTTCTGACCAAAAACGTTTTTTTAGCCTAAATTTTTTCTTTTTAGGAAAGTTCTTGTCATGGCATCTTTGATTTTTTGTTTAAGATTAGTGCATTAGAGTCCTTTTGCCTTAGTGCTTTGCTGGAATGCTGTTTATGTGTGCTTGCAGAGTCTGGGGTGATTAGAATCATTCTTTTGGTTTTTGTATCTCTTTATTTTCAAAAAATCCTAAAAATTTTCTTATCATCATGCATTGCATTTTACACCTTGCATTGTACTTGCATTAGATCTAGATTTGCTTTGGAGTAATAGTTAGGACTTCATATAGGGAAATTTGGATTCATCATTTGAAGAAGAAATTGTGCATTCACGTAGTACGCATACCTTGTTTTCATGGACACAATGCATTTGCATTGATTGTTAGGTGTGCATTTTACTTCTTGTTGCGTCATAACACCATTAGTTGCACGACCATATCCTATTTTTGAGTAATAAAGACAAACTAAAATCAACGCTAATTACAATGAATTACACTCTTTTCTTTTCTAGGGTGCACCAACAAGCTTAGGTTTTAGGATCTTGGAATAGTTCATTGAAAGTTAATTCTCCAAGATCACTAAAATACAACAACTAGGTGTCTGTCCAGGGAGTGTGTGAAATCCTTTATATAACCAGCGTTCTCAGGAATATCCTCTCAAAAGGGATTCAAGCACTAGGTAGTGTGAGCGGTTGTTGATTGGGATAACCCCTGGTTGGTAACTGTGTAGCACCGGCGATATAGCCAGGATTGTATTCGTATCTGGGGTCTCTTTCGGGAGTTTCGGGCTTTGCTACCCTGCCCATACGGTCAATCCCGTCTGCGACTATCCGCCTAAGCGTTGATTATATCGAGGTGACCTTAGTGACCTTACCTAGGATATCGAGGGGGTACGTGTAGAGGTTATTCTGCATGTGTCTCGGCTAGGTTGGGGTCGGATAGCACAGTCGCTTTACGCGTTGAAGCTGAGGGCCACAATAATTTGTTTCGAACCTCCGCTTGTGGTGACAAGGGCCTCTCAAGCCTCTCCTAGGTGAGACATACCAGCCACATTCGGGAGCTCACTTATCCAGCCCTTGTTTGCTTGCTTTTGGCTTTAGATTTTATAGTGATTGCTCTGTGAAAGCTAGTTGGCCTAGGGTTGATGTAAATAGAGAGTATTTGCTTTTTTGTTGAGTCATTGTGGAGTCGGGTGCGGTTCCGCGCCGTTCTCGTCGGTTAGTAGGACTTCCGCCTTCCACTTCTCCTCCTCCTTTGGGAGAGGGGCCTAGATTGTCCAATCGAACTATGTCACACACTGATTCACACACCATGGAGGATCATTCAGAGACTATTCCTGAGCCACCTCCTCCTATTCGTATTGACGATGGGGAACTTACTCCTACATATGATCCCTCACCTGACCTAGCTGAGATCGGTCCTGTGATTTCCCAGATAGGATCTTTTCATGATAGACCTACTCATACTAGGGCAGATTCCCCATTGACCCGTTACCGATATGGAATGCCGGATGATTTCGAGACTCGCTTTGACCCTCCTAGCACCAGCTACGGTAGTTATGTTACGACTGGTTTTCCTATGCGCAATTTGACATTTCATGTTGAATCCGACTTTGACCCTAACACTATGCCTGGGGGCATTCCCATGCCTTACCTTGCGGAGCAGTTTGGGAGTACTAGTCACATTGCACCTTCCATCCCAGCGGTGGAAGCTCCATCTTATATACCTCCTAGGTCTAGAGTTAGTGATCCGATAGGGATACCAGGTTCTAGACGAGTGACGATAGGCACTAGTACATTCCTTCTTACAGAGATTCCTTCATCCTCGCTTCCGAGTTCTTCAAATGTAAACCCTCCACCTTACTCTCGTGGTCCTTCGAGTAGGCACGTAGCTACGAGTTAGATCCGTACTGCGGTTACTAGACCAATTGTGTCTCAAGCCTACATACCACCCGTGGTTTCGGGAGGTTATGTTCATGTCTCTAGAGGTCAGATTGCTACTTCATCGACATATATCCCTACTTCCGGTATGTATATTCCTACTTCCGGAACGTATATCCCTACCTATGGAGTGTCTCATGGGGCATCGCAAGCGATGACCTATGGACCCTACTATGGGGTGCAGTATGGACATGTCTCTCCACCTTATGGAGGCGGGTATTCACAACATGCTTACTCTCCCAACTATGGCTTTGTAGCTCCTACTAGTCAAGGTCCACCTCAGTATGCTACTTCCACGCCACCCTATACGGGTCATACAGGAGGAGGTCACTATGGCCAAGGTCATGGTGGTAATCAATCCTATATGAACCAGGGAGCGGTCCCTAGACCTCATCATACTAGGCTCCCTTTCCTCGCGACACTCAATTTACCTGACTTATCGAGACTTACGAACGATCCTGTGGCTCATGAACCGGCTTGGCCGGCTGTCCCTACCAAGCTTCCTTTGGACATCCCTAAGTTTGAAGGCAAACCAGGAGAGGATCCGAGTGAACACGTTACGACATTCCACCTATGGTGCTCTTCCAATTCATTACATCAGGACTCAGTCCGCTTGAGACTATTTCAACGCACCCTTACAGGGCCTGCGACGAAATGGTATATAGAGTTACCTAGGGGTGCCTTTACTTTGTTCGATGACCTTGCGATGACTTTCCTTAATCACTTCCAGCTACCACTATGCTACGATGTTGGTACTGAACTCTTGTCGACATTTCGGCAAGATAAAGCCACCCATATTTCTGATCATATTCAGGAGTGGCGTAGGTGGAAGATATTAATCAAAGCCTTTATACCGCCGGAGTTCCTCCTTGAGTGGTTCCTCAAATCTTTATTTCCATATATCGCGAAGGATGTTTCCACATCCGGAGTGCAGAATGAGGAACAAGCAATCTTTAGGGCACACGAACTAGACTTGATCTATGATCAGTCTGGTTTGTTATATGAGATTATACCCAACGCTCATCGTTCTAGTTTCGATCCCAAGGTCAAACCTGGACCACATGCCGATGGAATTGTGGGTAGTGCAAGTAAGAAACCTGTAGGTTCGGTTGTGAAACAAGTTTCTCAGTTGTCTATCAACCAATCTGCCTCGGGACAAGCTACGGCTTCATCTCAGCCTGCCCAACCGATGAATGTACTTGTTGTGCAATCGTCCGACCAGAAGGGTAACCAACAACCCGGACGGAATAGAAAAAAGGGTAAAAACAATAAAAAGGGTGGGAATAAGAATGAGAATGCCAAAAATAATGACAAGAACAATAAAAATGCTGGGGGGGACAAGCAGAATAAGCGTAAGGTTAAGTTTCCTTGCAAGCTTTGTAAGGGCGATCACCTCACTTACTTGTGCCCTAGGATGTATGAAGCTTCGAAGTTCATAGCACAGGGCCCAGATGTGTTAACGAACCCTTTACCGCATAACCAGAATATGAACTCGAAGTCCCATGATCAATCTAGTGATGAAGATCCACCTGAAACTAGTGGTCGTGGGTGCATTAATATGGTCCGTGCCGCGAAAGTTGTGACGCGTGTGAAAGATTATAATTCGTCACAACCCAACCGAAGCAAAGAACCTAATCCACCAGGAAATCTTTTGCGCATTGAGAAACCTGCGGATAAACCTAAGGCTGCACCTCGCATTCCTAAGGGGGTACTTAAGCGTTCGGGGCATAATCCAAATTCCTGAGCTGCCTAGAATTATTCAGTTGTCGAGGATTTGGGTCATACTCCTTGTGCAATGTCTGCATTGGAAGTGCTTCAGAGTTGTCCGTCGCAAAGGAATGCTTTGCTTTCTGCTCTTGGTGTGAATGGTGATGATTCTTCCTCAGTGATCAAATTTGAAACCGCAAGACATCAGCCTCGCTTGCCTTACTATGTGTCCCTTTTGGTGCATGTAGAATGTCTTAATATGATCGTCAAGCGCACAGTGATTGACGAGGGCGCTACTGCTTCTGTGATGTCTTTGTCTTGTTGGAAGGGTCTTGGTTCTCCTGAGTCGTCAAAGTCTATGACCAGGTTAACTGCTTTTGATGGGAGATCATTTAGGCCGCACGGTATACTTCCTTCTCTTAAAGTACGTTTGGAAGGGAAGACCGTTGAGATAGAGGTCGAGGTGGTTGATGCGGCCCTTGACTACAATCTCTTACTGGGAAGGAACTGGATGTATAGTATGCAAGCCGTTGCGTCTTCCGTATTTCGCATTGTATGCTTTCCTCATAATGGGAAGATTGTAACGATTGACCAAATGACATTCAAGAATCCGCCTGTTAGTGCATCTTCGGAAGCTTCGGTTCCGAAAGTCAAACATTCCCAACTGGAAACTGGGAGTGTGGGTGTAGGTATGTATCCATCCCTCATGGGAACCTTTAGTTGTCCTGCACCCATCCTCATGATAGGAGCTAGTTTCAATGGTGCTTCCACATCTACGAGATCAGTGCCTTTTCCCACAAGTCATATGGGAGATCCTTGGATTATTCCTTCACCGAGTCCTTCGAGTGAGGCCATTGAGATGAGTGTGCCGTTGCCTGCAGTCATGATTGCTTACCAAGCTAATCTTCAATCTGCTGCAAACCCTCGTTCTTCTTCTTCACGGACAGAGGAGGAAGACCCCTATGTGCTGCCAGCATGGGCAGTACAGTCTTCTCATGCCCACGATTGCCTTGATACGGTTTTCTTTTCAGATGAAGCAATCATCGAGGCTATGTCGGGAGTTGAGCCACCATGGGAGGAACTTCATCATAGATCATATTTCCTTCCAGAGCTTGACCTTTTGGAGCATGAGGATTATAGGGAGATTCTTAGACAGAAAGTTTGTAGACCCATGATTCCATTAAGCTCTCCTGGTCAGATGGATAATGGAAACATGGCAAACATATCGTCAACTATACCTATCAACATTTCTCGCAATCCTAGTACAATTGAGAATGTCTACATTGGGGCGGATTGTTCCCAAGATGAGATTCGCGAGTATACCGAGCTGTTCAAGGAATTCCGTGATGTTTTTGCTTGGTCTTATGATGAGATGCCAGGAATTGACCCTCGGATTGTCGAACACGAAATTAAGACTTAGACCAACGCTAAGCCTGTTTGACAGCGTTTATGCACCGTAAATCCTAGGAAAGCACCCGCCATAAAGGCATAGATAGAGAAGCTATTGAAAGCTGGTTTCATCTATCCCGTTCCCTTGATGGAGTGGGTTTCAAACCCTGTTCCGATGGATAAGAAGAAAGGAGAGATCCGTATATGCACCGATTTCCATGATTTAAATCGTGCCTGTCCTAAGGATAACTTCCCCACACCATTTATAGATCAGATTTTGGATGAGTGTGCGGGTAGCGAGGTGTTCTCCTTTATGGATGGCTTTTTCAGGTATAATCAGATTCAAATTAAACCCGAGGACCAACACAAGACCGCATTTATTTGTCCTTGGGGAACATTTGCGTATCGGAAAATGCCTTTCGGACTTAAAAACGCCAGAGCTACGTTTCAGCGGGCAATGACCTTGATTTTCCACGATCTCAAGTCCATTATTGAAGTATTTTTGGATGACCTCGCTGCTCATTCTCGCATGAGGATGCGTCATTCTTATCACTTGAGATTGGTATTCGAAAGATGTCGGCACTATGTTGTTAGATTAAATCCTCATAAGTGCATCTTTTGCGTGAAATCAGGTCGTTTGTTAGGATTTATCGTTTCGAAAGAGGGTATAAGAGTCGACCCCTTGAAAGTGGAGGAAATACTTCAGTTGTCTCCCCTGCGAAACATTCGTCATATTCAGTGTTTGCAAGGCATGGAAAACTTCCTACGAAGATTTGTTGTCAATTTCGCCAATTTGACTAGAGGTTTCATGCGTCTCCTGAAGAAGGATACTCCCTTTGAATGGGATGAGCGAGCCTAGGAATCCTTCGATGCACTTAAGCGATCCCTAGCATTGGCCCCGGTCATTAGTCCTCCGGATTATAACTGCAATTTCCTATTATATGTGGCAGCGTCTTTAGAGACGATTGGGATGGTTTTGGTTTAGGAGGATGAGTAGCTCCAAGAGCATGTCATATATTATCTGAGCCAAAACCTTATTGACGCAGAGATTCGGTATTCTCATGTCGAGAAGCTTGCCTTAGCTACCGTTCATGCGGTGCAGTGTTTGAGACATTATATTCTCCTTTACCAAACCTTGGTCGTTTCCCATGTCAATCCATTTCAATTCGTCCTCACACGTAGGATGATTGGGGGAAAGTATAATAAATGGATTGTCATCCTGCAAGAGTTTGATCTCGAATTTGTTTCGGCAAAATCGAAGAAATCTTTAATCTTTGCAGAGCTCATATCGGATTTTTCGAGTGAGGCTGAGGAGCCAGTGTGTGAAGATTTGTTCGTTGATGAACACATTTTCTTAATCTCAATGGCTGACCCATGGTATGGTGATATCATAGTATATTTGCAAACGCAAAGGACCCCTACTCACCTCTCGCGAGATGAGCGACGTCGGTTACGTCACGTTTCCAAGAACTACCTCATAGTGGACAATACTTTGTACTACCATGGAGTAGATTCCCTTTTACGAAGTTGTTTAACTCATGAGGAGGCTGAGGTAGTGCTTAATGATTGCCACGGAGGGGCGTGTGGTGGTCATTTATCTGGGCTTTCTACAGATCAAAAGATTTTGAGAGCAGGATATTTCTGGCCATCGGTCTTCAAGGATTGTATTGAAGCGGTCAAGAGGTCCCACCCTTGCCAGGTGTTCGCACGTAACATGCACTCGAAGCCTGCCCCGTTACACCCTATTATCACCGCCGGTCCCTTCACCAAGTGAGGGCTCGATTTTATGGATTGCAACCCAGCTTCGGCTGGGGGGCACCATCATATTACTTCACGAAATGGGCTGAGGCAATGCCTACAGTAAAATCTGATGGTGAGATAGCCGCTCACTTCGTATTCAACCAAATCATCTCTAGGTTCGGGATTCCGATAGATTTTGCCACTCACCATGGCTCGCACTTTCAGAACCATATGATGGAAGAGTTGGCATCCAAGTTAGGGTATAAGCAAGAGCACTCCTCTTCTTACTATCCTTAAGCGAATGGACAGGTGGAAGTAGTGAATAAATCACTTAAGTCCATTCTCCAACGAACCATCGCACAAAGCAAGACAAATTGGCATATTATGTTGTATCCTGCTTTGTGGGCATATCGAACCACGGTAAAGACTGCCACTGGTTTTTCTCCATATCAGTTTGTTCATGGAGTGGAGTGGATATTTCCAGTTGAATGCGAGATTCCTTCGTTGATGTTAGCCGTGGAACTCTTACCAGACACTTCACCTTTGGAGGAGCGTTTGGTTCACCTTGAGCAACTCGATGAGCAGCGTAGAGATGCCTTGGTGACTCTAGAAGTTAATAAGCGTCGCGTGAGGGCCCAATACGATAAGTCTGTCTGTCTGAGAGTGTTTAGTGAGGGAGACTTGGTCCTTTTGTGGGATCAATCGAAAGAACCCTTGGGGGCAGGGAAGTTCAATCCTATGTGGCGTGGTCCTTACATGGTCAAGTGGGTATTAGAGAAGGGTGCCTACGAGTTAGTGGATTAAGAAGGGACAGTATTGGCGGAGCCTAGAAATGGGCTCTATCTCAAAAAATACTATGCATGAGCTTTAGCCAAGGCTGTTTGTTGTATATTATTGTACAGCTTTTTTGCATAGTTAGGTCTTGTTTATCGTGATTGGGTTTGTGATTAGTTTCCATTTCTTGTGGCAGATGTCAATGGAATCTTCCACCTACATAGGATTCACGGATGGTGCAAGCCGTCACACTTAACACTCAGCTTCAGCTGCTTGGGTGATTTTTACTCTTGTGGGTCATGTACTGTCTTCAGGAGGTGTATGTCTACGGCCATCTTCCAACAATGTTGCTGAATATAGTGCCGTTATCGAGCTTCTTCGGGATGCCATTTCGCATGGTGTTCTCTCTCTTGAGGTACGTCTTGATTCAGAGTTAGTAGTGTCACAGCTAAATGGTTTGTACCATGTTAGAGATCCGATGTTATTGAGGAGATTCTTATGTGTGAGATTGTTAGAATGGCAGTTTGAGAACATAACATATATACACATTCCAAGAAATTTTAATCAAATTGCTGACTCATATGCTAACTATGTGTTATATTGGCATTTGTTTCATTCATTATAAATTAATCATAAACACAATTTTTACACATGTAAATAAATAAACCGATCACCATAAAACTTTTTTATATACATCAAAAATGTGGTAATACATAGTGTCATAATACAAAATTGGGGCTTTGAAAGCCACCATCATATACACGGTAGTACAAAATAGATACATTCCCAGGTGTCTAGTCCTGTGGAGGTGGATGAGGGTTGTGATCATGATATGTCACCACGGCTCTAGCTAGCCGCCGGAATAAACGCACCCATGCGCGTGGTACACCCACCACCTGTCTCTGCATAGACTCAGGCAAGTCCTCGACTTGCGCCATGGGAATCCTGTGAGTCAGTCGCACGAAGTTGGTATGGATGATTTGGAGCGTTCGCTCTGCATCCACACCGGTGATATCATCTCCTCTTCCCCTCCGTCTATGATGTGGGAATCCCTCTGGTCACCGTGGTCCCACATCTGCACATGAATGGTAGATGTCACTATGTATTGTCACCCAAAAACATGTCTTTTTGATTCCATATAATCAAGAAAACACAAAAAAATTAAATACTTCAAAAAATTTAAAAAAGAGTAAGGGTCGAGATTCGTTACCTATGTCTCCATATGCTAATCTTGGTGGTAATGGCATGTCCGGGTCTCCCCGAAATTCTATCCCTGCATAAGGGTAGTCCTCTATGGCAACAATTGGTCATCGCCACCATGGAAAAAAGTCTGCTGGATAAGGGTTGGCCACCCTACCACCCCCCAGTCTGCGCATCGCGTCTGCCCAACGTCGTTGGGCCGGATCTCGAACCCCGTGGAGAGGAACATCCACTCTAGGGCTCAATCCTGGAACCCGCTCGAAGAAAAACGTGCTCAAGATGCTGCTGAACCTGAAGTTCCGTATCCTACTCGCCTTGCACTCGCTGAGCTGATGTTTCATGTTTCTCAGTAGGGAAGTGCTCCAGTCATAGATGGTTGGTGTCATGCACTCCACCGCATAGAAGATCAATGGGCGAGAGGCCTGATGGAGTGATGCTAAGCCTGCTATCCTGCCCAGCGTCAGTAGTATGGCCTTTAGGCCCAGTACCTGTATAGCGTTGGTGGGAACTTGGCTCCCCACATTCTCTGTCTCTGGGTAGCAGTACACAGCTATGTACTCGTCGATAGTCAACCCATGACCTGGCCCTCCTTGGGCACGAAGGTTCACCATCTCACCACGCCGTGATAGACCTGTGATAAAATAGATATCCTCCACCTCAATGGTGAGGGACATGCTGTCTAGCCGGAAGGACTCTGAGTCCGGATCCCAATAGTCTACAAGCATCTGTAGTAGTCCTGGTTTGGCCCTCAAGCCTCCTAGGCACCAAAACTTGTAGAGTCCGCATCTTCTTAGAGCTTCTTGAGCCATTCTATCAGCCCTTACTACTTCCTCTACATCACCGTGCTTGCGTTCTCGCCACTCTAGCACTATCCTGCATGAGAGTTTGACCAAATGTCCATTAGATTCATGAAAATCCTTATGCGCGGTGTCATACGCAGCTGTTTTGAAAACATCCGCATATGTACGCGCTTTCTGGTCCCTTTTCCGTGTATAGCCAGCCCTATACGCGAAAAAATCCTCGATACCCGCGTGGGTTGTAGTGCTCATGTAAGTTTGGCCTTTAAAAATTCATTTGACCATGAAAAATTATAAAAATTGTATTGAAATGCAAGCAGAGAACATGAGTAAATACCTAAAAGAATCGGTTGTGAATTCCGCCAGCTGGATTTCCTGGAATTTGCAGTTGAATATTAGAGCTCCAATGGGTAAAAGTTTCAAATGATTTATATTTTTTACTATTTATAGAAAAAATTTCAAATATTTGAAAATTTTTACCCCCTTTTCTATAGTTTTGACTGTTTCTAACCATTTTGAACCGTTTCTGACCTAATTTGTGATGTAGAAGACCATTTTCAGCGTCGTTTCAGCCTTTGGATTGACCCGTTCGTACTGATCTCAGGTATAACGTCTACACTGGCATATAGGTTAGATTCACTACCGTTTGCATTTTGCATGACCTTATGAACATGTCACTATATCCTTAGGTACGAACCCACTCTATTATGTCACGGAACCTTCTTGTTGCTATAGAAGTGGCATGATATGAGTGGTAGAGTCTCACCTTACATGGGTACCCTACTTAGCGCCTTATTTTCATTTGGTGCCCATGCCGATGTTTCCCCCTTTAGGGTGTGGGAGTCCGTTGTATAGTATTGCCATGACATTTAGCAAGAGCCTCATACTCCTCTTGATCTTATGCTGGCCTTTTTCCCTCCAGACTCCCCTTGTATCAAGTTGTGGATGCATTATCATGAGCTTTGCCGGTCTTATTGAGCTTTATGTCGGTTCCCCTGACATTGCGTTTCAGCCATATAGCCCGAGCTTGTCTCATGTCTAGCCATGCAGAGCCTTTATTTATATCTTTCGCAGCTTGATTCCCTTTTACCGGGAGGGGATTTTCCCCCAAGTGTCGATATCCTACACATGTATCCTTGCATTGAGCATAGGTATGTTCCACTGCTTGGAACTAGTTTGTTTGCCCTAAATGACACTCGTCTCCTCCTAGTTTGTAACTATAAAGCTAGTTTATTCTTTTTTCAAGCTTTTCAAATAACTGAAAAAGACCAAAAAAATCAAAAAACCAAAATGCCGGACAAGAAAAGATATTATCTTTGGCAGCTGTCGAGTCGTGTCGCCTTTGAACAGAGCACTGTATATCTCATCCATTGGTTGGGTTATAGTTTGACTTAGGAGCTGTACTCGTTATCTGAGTTTTATCTCCACCGACTGGTTAAGCTTCCAGTCCCTATGGAGCCTCTATTGATGCCTCCTGTGTCATAGAGATGTCCCAGTTTGTATATCGAGTCTATGTTTCCTTCATTCAGTCACCATACGCTTTTATGCTCTTGTTTGAAGGAAGTTGAAACCTGAGTCGGCCATTCCTTAGTTATCTTGACTTTGCATGTCGGCCATTCCCAATACAGTTACTGGTTCGTGCACCTTATGATCGAGTCCTTCCACATTATACAGCTTTGCTAAGTACCTCGTGTTGGATGATGGGGGATGCCCTAATGCCCTCCTTCC
>LPNX010782068.1:0-29151 GCA_001517045.1 Pseudotsuga menziesii
TTGCAATTGGGCCTTGAATGGAAATGTCTGTAAACATGTTTTAAAAGTTGCAATGTTAGTGAGTAACACTATTTTGGGGGATAATATAATGCCAAATGTCCTGAATTCTATTATCGAAAGGCATATAAATTTATTTGATTTAAATGAAACAACTATAATGAGCCCAAAATTCGAGAAAGAAGATGTGTGTAGTTAGTAGTTTTGGATTTCACTTGTGGATTGCTCATTGTATACTCAAAAGTATTGTATTTTTTATTATTTAAAAGTAAGGAATCCAACATTGAGTTTCTTCTAGGACTAGAATCCTTGCATAGGGCCCATAAGTCATTTTGACTTAAGGATGTGATTTGCACTTATTTAATGTTGACTTAAAGGTGTGGTTTGCATTGATTTAATGTTAAATTAATTTTGTAGATAGTAATTTTGAGAACACAATTATTATATTTTTTTCACAAGAAAATACAATTATGATATATTAAAAGATTTTGTCATACATATGATAGTACAATAAAACTACTAAAAATAATACAAAATGTGAACTCCTTTATCGATATTAATCTTATACAACATTCATCACTCTTATTTAGTTTAATGAAGGAATTAATATGGAATTGATAATGAAACCATTTTAAAAATCAAACTCTATGTTGGGATGGTATTATTATTTCAAACATCATAATCATAATACACACATGTATTTTTTAACTAATATATTGCATTGAATTATATAAACTAGTCTATAATAGAAATTATTTCTTTGTTTTCTAGTTTATTTTCAAATCTGTCTCTAGATATATTTTGTAAAACTTCTATCTCATCATGTATTTTAATTATTCTATTTGTACATCTTTTTATGTTACTTTCACCTCTAACAAAACAAAAAAAGTTTTCCTCACAAATTCTCTCACCTACATCACCCCTAACAAAAATAAGTTTTCCTCCACAATATGGATGCTCCACAATAGTTATTCTTTGTAGCTAAAGTTACATGTGAGCTTCTTATATTGGCCAATTACATTCACAAATTTGAAAGCACATTATACTCTCAACATTACATCAAATTGTTAAGAGTAAATTGAAGTTGTTAAACACATTAGAATTCAAAATAATCAAAAATTTAATTTAATTTATAACATTAATTTGGATAATTATTAGATTATAGAATTATTTTAATTTTATTATATGTTATTAATATTATAGAATTTTATTTTCCACAATTTTATTAAATTGTAAACTTCATATGCAACTCTTTTAAATAGTATTATTCATAAGATGATAAGATGAAATGCGCATGCAATTTTTCAATGTGATAAAAGGACAAGTCTCTAATTCACCATTCTCTACTGAGAATACATTTAGTGATAGTTCAAAAAGATAATATTCATTACAAAACTGGGAAACCCACATTTATACAAAACATTAATTAAAGCCTTTAACTTTTAGCCAAGTTACCTAAGCATGGTGCATTGTTTTAGACTTCAAAGTGGCAAACCTAGTGGGTTTAGTGGCAGCAATACTTGTCGAGCATATATGCTCAATGTATTGTTTTCAAGACTTGAACCCACGTGCTTTCAAGTCTTTTGGTGTAATTTTTGTTCTTTTCACCATACCATAATCATTCTCCATTTTTGGCTTCTGCAAAAAGCTACAACATAGTCAATAAACATGAATATTGGTAATAATATAATGAAAATATGGAGACGAAATGCATTGAAAAACTAGATATCCTAAAGAATATCAATTATATATAAATGCTATTATGAGACATGGTATAGGGTATAGAACTTACCTCTCCTAAATTTCCCTGAAATCGGGGAGAACGTCGTAATGGTTGAAGAGAATGTGTTTTTTCATGTATTTTTGATAAAGGTGTCCCATGCTCACCGTCTATTGTATGAAAAGGGCTTTGGGGAGATGTATATTCTTGATTCTAGATAGAGCAACAAAAATATATATAAGTACGCAACTCAAACCAAATTAAATCTAAAAGTTAATAACTAAAAAAAAAATACAAATACATACTTGATCAGTTTCATTCACATTCTTCCCAAAACTATAACCATGTTTTGAGGTTTCAAATGGTTGTAATGGCTTCAGAAACAAAAACATGCACCATAAATAAGAAATAATGTATAAATAAAGAATAACTTTATATAATGAAAAATAACAAAAGAAAGTTTGAAAATTAGAAAATCTAGTCTTCGTCTTATCATTATAAAAGTTCTAATATAAGAATTGATATGCTAATGTTGTTGTGATGTAGGTAAGTATGGAAACCAAACATACTTCCCCCAATATCCCTTAAAATCTAGGTGAACGCTGCAATGGTTCACAACTTGTTGTTCCTTGGGTTTCCAAGTTGTTGGATCTATATTTAGCAACCATATTGTATGGAGATCTCTCGAGAGGATTATGTTGATTAGGCTATGCATATCAATAACAATGGGATATTAGTATACAACTAATAATAACTATAAATATCATCTATCTTAAAATGTCTTCAAATTAAATGCATGCAAATAAGAAAAAAGACTGAACTGTGTAGTCATTGTTGATACTAGTTTCCCCAAAGTTTATGCCAAGACTATGCCCATTTAGCTCTTCTTCTTCTATGCCATTAAAAATCCCTAATGTTCCTTTTTGTCGCAAAGAAATTTCTATGCGCTTTGCTGTGTCTTTACGCCTACGAGGTAGGCTTTGCTCCCAACGATGCATTTTTTCACTAATTTTATGTCTTGAGGCATCATTTAGTTCATCAACCGTAGCAACTGACTGCAGACAAAAAAATCAATAAATTTAGTAATAAATTCATGTTATCAAGACACACACACACACACAATAATGCCAATAAATACTTACAGCAGAAAGAATTTCTTCAATGACAAATCTTGTATATGCCTACTTGCGTGCACGACACAACCTTGCATCTACATTGCATTGGAACTTTTGGTTCTGTCTTTGGATCTTACTAGGTGATTTTGATGTGCGTTTAGCATTTTCATTTCTTTGTCTCCCTCTTGGCCGTTGGGGAATTGGAGGGAGATTATGTATGACAGTCCGATGGTGATTGAGGCCACATAATTTTGACCGAGTAAAGGTGCCGGCACAATCACCAATTAAACAGTAAAAAACATGTTTAGTGCCTTTCATAACTACATCCCATTGATGTTTATTTTCTTCCATTTTCTCAATTCCCTGTAAATGAATAAGTAAATAGCTATAATGTTAGAAATCAGTTCAAATTATCATAACAAATAAACAAAACATATTTATCAATTACTTGAAAACCAAAAAAAAGATAAGCAAATCAGTTATATTTAAATCTCTATAAAGTGTTCAGTCATTTGCATCTAAGTTCAATGAATTTATAAACAAATATTAAAAGAAACTACACTATTTTTTTGTAGTGACTAGAAAACATAATCATGTAGGACATATCTAATTTATACCCTATTTGAAGTATTATCAATTTCTCATAAAAAAAATAATACTAGTTTTTTAAGAAGATTCAATAGAATAACATTATACATATTATATTTGGACGATGATGTTCTTTCAAAGTTTATAATTTAATATTTAAATGGTAATACCAATTAAAAACTTATCTAAACTGAGTGCACATATAAATGGTTCCCAATTTTTAAAAAATATTATAAATTAATTATAAGTTTCTTTATAAAATAAATATATGTAAAAAATTTGAAAAAAAATTACATTGAGAAATCACATTTAAAATTAAATGAAAATTACAAATTAAATTAAAATATTAAGTAAATATATATAATTTAGGTCATATTTTAAGTAATATTATTATTTTCTAAAAGTAGAAAAATATTTAGTTTTTAACTAATATTTAATAGATTTATTTTATAACACATTCTACATAGTGCACTTCAGCAATTTTGTTGTTTCAAAGTTTTCAATTTTAACATTGGTTGGATATCAAATCTTACATATTATGATCAACTTTGTAAATATTGTAGATATTTGAATTTAGTTTTAGTTGCTTAAGATAAATTGAGAAGTTATGGAATAACATATTTTCAGAAGATAAAGACCAAAGGTCATTGGATGATGTATTAATACATCATTCTCCTTAATGAAAGGGCATCCCAAGTATTGGAGTTATCCGAGGCATGTCAATTGGTATGCATGAATCCAAAACTACCCTCCCTTAGTTTGCCACTGCGAAAACTATCTATTACTTGCTCTGTAGCATTATGTGCTTCAGTCTTCTCCCTGAATTTACATATCCTTCGCAAACCTCAATTTCTTCCTAAGCATGCTTAGACCTAGATTCTAGTGTCTCTTTGCATTTTTGCTTTATTTCATAAAGCATAATTCACATATAAGTTTATTGTATTCATGAACTACATATTCATACATGTTCCCCCATTTACATACGGTCTATTACCACTCGTCCTGCAACATGTGATCTCTTCACGTCCCTTATCCACCTACATCCATACCCTTGTTGTTTTACCTTTTCTGGGCTTATGCATTCATGACAACCTACTTCTTCTTTAAACGTAACCATCATTCTCTTCAAATGAGTTAAGTATGTAATAGCCTTGCAAATTTTTTCCATAAGGGTGTTATACTCATTTTGATGTTTGAAGAGAAGAAGAATCTATCACTAGTATCTAATTGAAGTCCTCATCCACAAGATTTAGCCTATATGAAGAATAGTGTCTCCAGAGATATTCTGCAGGTTTGTGTATTATATTTGTTAGTGGTCAATTTAATTTATGTTTTTTCATCTCCCTTTACTGTGTTATGCATTCTGAGTATGTCCTCGCCGAGGTATTGGAGAGTCTGATCGTGAATGGTGTCCACCTATATGAGATGTGGAACAACGCTCATGAGACCATGATCTTGAGCGAGAGCCAGCATAATGAGGTGACCAAAGCCGTCCATAGCCTTGAGGATCCCTACTCTATGGTTCTTACTCTCATTTCATTAGTTTTTTTCTTATTTTTTTCAGCAAGAACAACACTGAATCTCACACAAATCTAGGTCAAGTTTTAGAGCCCACATTCAACTGGGTCATTTGAAAACTACATTCTTCATGTTTTATTGGTGGTGCTTATGCGTTTTCCACTGATGCTAAAGTTACTATTGGATCTACTGCAGGGTCTACCTCACACTGTTACCTGGGTGGGATTAGGCAATATCCGAATGTAGATTGAAGTGGAATAGGCAATTATAGAGAGAAGGCAGTCAAGGAGATCAAATAAAACTAGAAATTATGATGGGCGTTACTCGAGGAATTCAAAAAAATTCCTTCAACAGCGTTAAGGAAGGGAAATGGAAGTTTTCCTCTAACAAGGAGGTGGGTAGGCCTTTTGAGTTTTTACGTATATAAAGGAACTTATCAGAGAAAAAACCAATGATCCATTATATTAAATAGAATAACCACTCTCTTTACAAAATATATATAATAAAAAACAAATTAAAAAAATCATAAAAATTATATGAACAAATTATATTATTAAACCTCAAAACCCCACCACAAAAGGCATTTTCAATAATAAGTTTAACCTTTACAATTTGTCTTCTCATTGCGCAATTTCTATTTCAATTTATTTGTTTCACATGCGCCCAGTGGAATAAGCTATGAAATTTGTTTATTTGCCACGTAGTCATGGCTATGAAATTTTTATATTTGCCACGTAGTCCGATATAGTTGAATTTAGGTTAGATAGTTGTCTCAATTTCCTTGAGAGGGCTAACTGTTTTGAAGACTATGTGTACATATAGTTGGCATTAAATTTAATCTGTTTTGACTTTAGCATATGTATTGTGTTGTATCATATATATAAAAGGACTTATCCCCTTGGCGAGAACAATCGAACCTTCAGGCAATTAGCTCTCCTAAAGCACCCAGATATTGGATCAACGACAAGCCTCGTCATGGAGAAGGAGTGGGATAATACTCTTATTAATTGGGCTATTCAATATGCTATGGCAAGATACAGCAGCTGGCTCATTTCTATTTTTTTTTTTTTATGTTTTTACTTATATAAAGGGACTTATCCCCTTGGATAGAAAAAGTGTTTTAAAGCTCCGTCTCTTCATTGTTTCTCCAACTTTCAACTTTCTTCACTTGTTGGAAACTAGGTTACACCCCTATCAAGAAGCGTTTTCTGTTCTTAAAAATAGTTGTCAAGTAAAAACTGCTTTAAATCAGTTTTCGATAATTTATGATGTTAGATTGCTGAGAAAAGAGATAAGTAGTTGAAGCTGAAGCAGGATAGAAGTTTGCAGCTTCATAAAACTCCCTGCATCTTTCAAATTACCCATTTTCAAAGCATAGGCTTGGATTTAAATGCCTCCTTCTTTGAAGTGGCATGCGAGGAGAAACTCTCCATTATAGTTCAGGAAGAATAAAACTAATTTTTTTCAGTAAGTAAACGCTTTTCTTTACATGGAGCTAATGCTATTTTTTGGTTTTATCACTGGTGGTGTGTGCTGTAGCCTGCTCTCTATGAGGATTTTGCTTTGACGATGATCGAAGCTATGCCATGTGGTTTGCCAACATTTTCTACGTGTAAAGGTGGCCCTGCAGAGATTATCATTGATGGCGTTTCTGGATTTCATATTGATCCAAACAATGGCGATGAAGCCAGTGAGAAGATTGCAAACTTTTTCGACAAATGCAAAATAAATACAAATTATTGGAATGTAGTCTCAGACGCAGGGCTTCAACGCATATACGAAAGGTAGGTATTTAATTAAGACGATTCAGGCTTTTGCAATTATCTAGATATTTCATGATTTTTTGAACAGTTTTTTTTGCATGAATTTGAAATCCAATCAAATTCAGTAAAAAATCAGAAAAATTAGGAGGTATTTAATTAATATTTATGTTTTAAACTTCAATTTTATTTTTCATTTCGAATATACATTCTGAAAAATAAAAAAATCATGTTACATAACAACATATCACAATGAGATTTAAACTTATTATTTTTTAAATGAAATGATAAATAATTATTACAATCGAACCTTCAGGCAATTAGCTCTCCTAAAACGCCCAGATATTGGATCAACGACTAGCCTCGTCGCGGAGAAGGAGTGGGATAATACTCTTATTAATTGGGCTATTCAATATGCTATGGTAAGATACAGCAGCTGGCTCATTTCTATTATTTTTTTTATGTTTTTACTTATATAAAGGGACTTATCCCCTTGGATAGAAAAAGTGTTTTAAAGCTCCGTCTCTTCATTGTTTCTCCAACTTTCAACTTTCTTCACTTGTTGGAAACTAGGTTACGCCCCTATCAAGAAGCGTTTTATGTTCTTAAAAATAGTTGTCAAGTAAAAACTACTTTAAATCAGTTTTCGATAATTTATGATTTTCTAAAACAGCAGTTTAAACATGTTAAGTTGTGTAAAAATCACTAACCGTTCGAACCTTCAGGCAATTAGCTCTCCTTCCTAAAACGCCCGGATATTGGATCAACGACGAGCCTCGTCGCGGAGAAGGAGTCGTGGTCCGTTAGCCCTAATCTGTGCTGGCATTAAAAAAATATATAACAACATTGTTCAATAAATCCCTTCTTTCTTTAAGTATTTTTCAGTTCAATTTGGATAAGGTAAGATTAAAAAAAGAACTGACCCAAAGCTTGCTTTTGCAACGTCTTCTGGTGTGGAATCCCCAACGTCTTCTGCAACATCTTCGCAGAGTAAGATTAAGCAAGAGTATTGCGATTAGGGTAGAGGCGATTATGGCAGAGCACATCCAATTAATTGGTTGCATTGAAGGCTGATCCACTCAGATATATGATCAAACTTGCAAAATCCGGCCACGGGGTTTCAGTAAGATATGAATTTATTGTTTGATTGCTGCTGTACTGGCCTGGATACGATGTGCATCTACAAAAGCGGTCGTCGAAACGGTACTGGCACGGCCCGGCCCATCTTATGCGGTCGTATACATATGGAGAAGTCCTATACAGTATTAAGGGGCGGAGTATGGCGTCAGTTCGGTGCTGCATGGGCATGGAGGCGTATGGATGGAGCATTCGCGGCCATCATTCACCATGACGCCGGCGGAGTCAAACATACACCAGGTTGTCTTAAATTCATGCGCACGGGGGCGTCTTAATTACTCTGCTGCATGTAGAGTATTGGTTGCCATCATTCACCGTGACGCTAGCGGAGTCAAACATACACCAGGTTGTCTTAAATTCATGCACACATGGCGTCTTAACTACTCTGCTGCATGTAGAGTATTGGTTTCCCTCCAATATTACCTCCTCCACGACTCTAAAGATTTGGCTTGGGAATCGTACTCGCCGGCAAAATTGTCCAAAACCGTCACAAAACGACTTTGGCTTTAATTCAACTTGACTGGTGATTACAGTTTTCATGAACATTAATTACATAATAGTACCAACAGTACCAGCGTATGATGTTTGCTCATGAGTCACGCCGCCAACAAGTCCACGCGGGCAATAGCTATCCATTGAGCTGCAGAGCATTTAATGCAGCTGCAGCAAGCTTTATAATCGTTGGATCTTAAGTTGTTCGAGATCCAATGGTTAGCAAGTCTGCTGCAAAGACATTAAATGCTATGCAGCTCAATGAATAGCTCTTGCCGTCCACGCGGACGTATGCAAACTTTAAACCAATCTCATTTTAACAAATATTTTTTTTATATTATATATTTAATATAAAAAATTTAAAGCTTTTGAAAACTTTTGCAATCAATAAAAAAAAATTAACCAATATACAGTTTAAAATAATACAACCGAGGGTTGGAATTTCAAATGACGGACAACCGTCAAAATTGCCCGTAAAAAACAAAATCTGAAACGTTTTCTGTACTGTAAGCCAGATTTTAACGGTCTCGGCAAAATCTTAGCTGTTTTTGACTGGTAAACTACCCCTTGACGGGCATTTACCCGTCAAATTCCATCCCTTGAACCGACCCATTCATATATGTCACCCTTACGGTGACATAAAAATCCATGTTCATGGAAAATTCGAACATTCCATTACCAAAGAACAATTTAACTATGTTCAACTATCTTACTAAAGAAAAGGATTCTATACATTCCCATTTGATTCTAAAAACACTCCAACGAAAAACTTTTCTCAACTTCCATTTTTCAGGTTCTCATTTAACGCCAATAGATTCGAGTATTCGAGCCTCTTGATCAACTCCTTAGTAGAAGGCTTCTTGCAGCACCGTATTCTCTGTTAACGAATGGTTAATATAACACTTCCGATTAGTAAAAGGGAGTTATTAAAGTCAGAGATTATTAAAATAACCTGAATTCAAATTAAAATATTGAATTTCAGAAGAACTTAAAAACAAACCTCTTGCCACCATAGTAGGTGTGCATAGTCTTCCAAGTGTAGAATTTCTTCTGAATTTTTTGGATTTCTGCATGGAAAACATTTGTGACTGGAAACAAAAAGCTCTGATCCCTTGTTTCCTGCAAACATGGACAGTAAGACTAACAATAGTATTCCAAATGCATACTTAAACCAGCTATCTTCTAAATTATCAAAGCATTGAACTCACAGAAAATTGTAATAGGTCCTTTGTCGTTGAAAGTTCCAAAGCTTGCAATGAAGTATGAAATGAGCTCCAGATTTAGCGTGCGGCGAAAACAGAGGATCCAGACCGATAATTTTGTTCGAAAGCGGCCGCCATTTTAGTGAGGTCCGTAAGAGATAAATCGAGGTCAGCCGAGCAGCCATTGCTGATGTTGTATCCATTCCGAGTTGCCTTTTCTTCACATTTTTAACTCTTCCAACAGTTTCTGTCAACTGAAAGCTATGGAATTCGCAGTGTGTGAAAACCATCTAAATGTGTTTATATCGATGTCCAAGTTCCGCCTGCTAAGGGTGCTAAGGATGCTAAGGGGGCTAGAATGGGCAAAAAATATTTTACATGCAGCACAGTAATAAATGCTGCGGCAGCTGCACTATGGGTTGTTGGATCTTAATCTGTTTAAGATCTGCACTATGGGCTGTTGGATCTTAATCTGTTTGAGATTGAACAGCCCACAGTGCAGCCGTCGCAGCATTTATTACTCTGCTGCATGTTGAATATTGTTAATTGAATGAGCAAAAAATATCTCCAAATAGAATGTGAGTAATTAAAATCGTATCAATAATTAGGGATGGCGTACAACTATATTTTATATTAATTTCACTTTACCCTTATTCTGATTAACGTACAACCCCACATTTAATTATTTTCATTTTTCTTAAATACATCTTTAAAACATTTTAAAATTCGTATAAAAAAATTATTATACAATTACCTTTCGTGCATCAATCAATTATACATACCTTTCGTGCATCCGTCAGTACCAACAGTACCAGCATATGACGTCTGCTCACGTCGCCCACGATGGATAATCAGAGCTAGAGGCTGACGTATACAAACTTTAAACCAATGCTCTTTCAACAAATATTTTTTTTAAATTTTATATTTACTACCAATTTCTCCAAGAAGGTGCAATAATACATAAAATGTAATATTAAAATGTTACATAAAATTAAAATTAATGTAGTGAACATCATTTTTTAATATAATGTAGTGAAGAGTCCCTTCAACCTTGAACAACATCTAATTTCATAACCAAGCCAAACATCTTACTTGGCTGAGGGTATCAATAACAACAATTTTTCTTAAAAAATAATGCATAGAACACGATAGAATTCAAACTGTTTAGGTTGAAAATAGCTTCCTTAACTTGATTTCATATTTCAAAAACACAAGTCAAAGGATCCAGGCACATCCACTTTTAATATAGAAGTAGTAGTTTGAGAAAACAATAGACAATGAAGACATAACAGACAATACATGTATTTCTACAGATATCCCAGTTGTTTAGAATCTTTAGATCCAATATTTTTCTATGTAGAATCTTTAGTACAATATTTTTCCAATATAAATTTAATGAAAAAATACAAAAAAAATTAACTACTTTAATTTAACTGTTTTTCATATGTACAATTAAATGCTAACATGTAATTATATTTGATTTAGCAGTAAGTCTTTCTTAAAGCACGATTAAAGTAAATGTTTAAGAGAGATTCAAATGGCCCACTTCGAAGAAAACCCACAAAAAGACTAAAACCAACATTTATCAATTGAAGATAAGGCCATGGCTTAGCAAGAGGCAAAAAGCAACATAGTTACAGTAAAAATAATTTGCATGTCTTTCAACTTTAACACTCTGCTTGTCACAGCGTTAAAGTTGGTCCTTGAGACGGAATTGTATTTCCAATATACATAGCATGAAAATAACAAAAGTATAGGGAAACTAATACACAGTAATTTAAAAACAAATTCTAAATAGATCTTGTTTGGATTTTACTTATACTCAGACATGTTGAGTCAGATTTTTGTCACTAATAGGACAAGTTTTCATAAGGGTTACTTTGAGAGAGATAAGGTTAAAGTGGTATGGGTTTAGGTTAGGTACAGACAACAACAAAACCCAATGACCAAGTGGCAAGATCTCATAAGGGTAGCAACAAGGATAGTCAACCCAAATCAAAGGTAGGCACCTTAAAAGGTGTAGCTCCCTTTAGTAGATGAAAAAATACTATTGACCTACCATATAGGGTTTAACACAGACATAGATAAGGTGGGATAGGGCATCACAATGCATGGACAAGATAGGAAAGATTATGTACAACCATGGGCTAGTAAGAATATAGATAACCTAGTAGAAAAAGGATAGAAAAAAGTCACAGCCTGTTGGAAGAAGATAAGAACATTAATGGGCAAGCCAGAAGGCATAAAAAAATATAAGAGTCTAGGACTGTACTATCCAAATAGGATGAAGCCCCCAAACGGAATACATACATATTCTAATTGTTCAAGGAAATGTCAGGAAATGTTAAAGGGAGCAATGTGCAGTGTATGATTGTTGTGACCTCCCTAGGCTAAGAAGTGAATGTGTATGCCCTAAAGGGTTTGACAGTAGCATGACCTAGCTCAAGGCCCTAAGACCTATGCTCTGATACCATGTAAGGTTTGTCATTACACCAAAACCTCGAGATGTTGATGAACATTTGAAACACAACACAAGGCCCTATCGCCAGAAAATTCCTAGAGGTGCGGCGGTTATACCATGTGGAGGTTGTACCAATACTCTAACACCCTACCTCCAATGTAGCTCGGGGGAAGTGAACCTGAGACCTATTCTCTGATACCATGTAAGGTTTGTCGTTACACCAAAACCTGTAGATGTTGATGAACATTTGAAACCCAGCACAAGGCCCTATCACCAGGAAATTCCCAAAGGTGTTGTGTTTCAGATGTTGATGAACATTTGAAACACAACACAAGGCCCTATCGCCAGAAAATTCCTAGAGGTGCGGCGGTTATACCATGTGGAGGTTGTACCAATACTCTAACACCCTACCTCCGGTGTAGCTCGAGGGAATTGAACCTGAGACCTATTCTCTGATACCATGTAAGGTTTGACATTACACCAAAACCTGCAGATGTTGATAAACATTTAAAACCCAACACAAGGCCCAAAAGTGATAAAAAAAAAGAGTCTAGGATTGTAGTCTAGGATTGTATTATACAAATAGGAAGCAACCACCAAACAGACTACATCCATCCTCTAACAGTTCAAGAAAATGGCAGGAAATGTTGAAGGGAGCGATGTGCAGCTTATGGTTACTGTGGCATCCATAGTATGTGAAGTGAATGTGTATGCACTAAAGGGTTTAGTAGTGGCATGCCCTAGTTCAACAAGGCCAGACCTCAATTTCAATCATGTGTAGAAGGTCACGTTTCAAAACTGGCAACCACCAAAAGCGAAAGGCTATGTATGGGCAGGTAAAGGAGTTCACATTCTCATCCCATGGCCAGTAGGAAAAGGCACATCATCCACATCTCATCCCTTGGAGGGCCAACACTAGACATGGCGCATCCCTAAAGGCATACACATTCACTTACCAGTCACTAAAAGGCCACAAACCAAGTTTAGTTGTTGCATAGAAACCAAAATAATGCAAACCCTGCTCTGTACAAACAACAAAACCTATTCCTGCAAATCGATTGAATGCAATTTGGTTGTGCGAATCCAAGTACTGCAAAGTGTGTGAAGCCACTCTACCTGCGAAATCGTTGGCAGTTTGAGATCACCAAAATGAATGTCAATGCAAAACACAATGAATGCATGACAGAGGGGCGATGGATTGAAAAAATGTCAAGCGACCCCCATGAATGGGTTATGTGAAAAAAAGACAATGGCATATTATATGTACGTGGAGTCCGTCTACCCAATGAAAGTATTGAAAGGCAATTAGATGGTTGAGGCATTAGTATTTGTTACAAAACCCCTTAGTGCGGTCAGCAGAAAAACTCAAAGCAAGTTATCCATCACTTACAGTTTGGATTTTAATAGGTTTAAATCTATTGTGAACAGGATGACAAGCAGCAGGTCAAGGAGAGTCCATTGGATCAAGAGAAGAATGATATAAAGCGAGGGTAGACTAATGAAGGAGCAGAAAAAACCATGGTGCAAAAAGAGCCCACTGGAGAAGTGGAATAAACCATCGGGGTGTGGGGAAGAAGCAATTGGAGCAACAAAAGAAACTGCGGGCTTTAAGAATTCCAAACGGAGAAACCGAAGAGCCTAAAGGACATGAGTCAACAAAGCAGGAGGACACATGTGGAATTCGGGTTGGAGGAAGGGAGAACGAATTCTATAGTGGTCTCAACAAACACCCCATAGTTAAAAACTCCTGTCATGGCCCACTCCAAGATTATAAATAAACCTAGGCATCAAGGCAAAGCAGAAGTAACCCTGGGAATTAAGCAGAAGAAATCTCAGAAAGCAAAAGAGCAGCAAACAAGTCTACAGTAGAGAGAGAAGTAGATCTGATTTTCTCTCTTGCCAAGGTGCCACCTACAAATAGAGGAGTGAAAGATAAATGTAAAATATTTAAAACCATTCTAGAAAAGTCCACTAGGTAATCCCTAAGTTGTAGGATGGTTACTAATAAAATAAAATAAAGACTAGGTTGATCTAAAATAGGGTACTAAAGGTCATATGGTTAGGCCTAATACTACTTTAGACGTACAATCCAGGGTTTAAGACATATATGTATAGACATGGGCAAGGAATAAGAAAGACAACCCAAAGAAAAAAGGATTCAAATAGGAAAATCCTATCAGGAGAAGATAACCATAGGCATGTTCAAGCCAAAAGGCAGACAAAAAAAAACTAGTCTAGGTATGTGGTATCCATGAGGAAGCACCCCCTAATCAGACTACAACCAGTGTGTTTTACTTCAACATAAGGGCATAGACTAACAAAAAGAAGACATAAGAATAATTACGGGTCAACAAAGGCCTTTACTATGTTCTCTCACTCAAGGTATGTAGACATTTTTTGTGTCATCATTGTATAAAAAGAAAATCCAAATTGAAGATGTGATTCGTTGGTACTTGCATAAGTAAAAGTTATTTACAACATGTATATATTTATGCATTAATTGATCTACTTCATATTTATGTTTTAATTGTTTTATTTGAAATATCTAAAATAGATAAATAAACGCCTTTAATAGTATAGTTACCTGAAAAACAAATATCAAAACCTTGCGATTTTTTTTAAGCTTAATTACTTTAAGTCAATGCAGAAATAATAAATGGGCATTGGATAATTAATCATTAAAAGTAATTTCAGCACTACATATTATAGTAAACGTATGCTAAAAAATATAAGAAGAGAATATATATTTTATGTTTGTTGTTTTATGTAAAAAAAAAAATTTACATGTAATTATATTTAATTTGACAATAAGTCTCTCTTAATATACTATGAAAATAAATGTTTAAAAGACCTTCAAATGCTCCTCTTCCAACAGAAAAAAGATTTTTAAGGAAATACATTTTATGTGTAAAAAGGTTCATGCCAAACAAACAAAGAAAAAATGACTATTATGTTTGGATGTCTCCTTTAGAAAAGTAGAAAAGAGGGACTACCTCTTTCTCAAACCAAGAAAAACAAATCATAACCTATTTATGAAAACAAGTTATGACATTTTTTTTACTCCATGAGTAATAGACTAACAAGGTTGGTTGATAGCTTCATAGAAGAGAACAATTTTTTCATCCTCTTTTGTGAAATTTTTTTCTTTTTTCTCAATGATTAAAAAATCTATCTGTCAGGGTTGGCAAGCATAGAGAGTGCTCATGAGGTGGTCACATGCAATGTGTATCAATTAATTATCAATTTCAGCTTACCAAAGAGGCATGCTCATGAGGTGGTCACATGAAATGTTGATCAATGGATTATCGAAAGTGCTGAAGGGAGTGACGTGAAGGTTATGACTGTTGCGTCCCATTCAAGGAAGACATCCAAGAAACAAATGGTACAGTGAAGGAACAGAGTGGGAAACAGAGTGGACGAGACTACAAGACCAAATACGAAGTGGTTCTGAAGGGTAGCGCAGGAAACCCTCACTATGGAAGCGAAAAAAATGGTACAGTGAAGGAACCGAGTGGGAACTGGAGTGGACGAGACTACAAGATCAAAGTCGAACTAGTTCTGAAGGGTAGCGCAGGAAGCCCTCACTATTTTCACAGTGCAATGCAAGATATTTTAATAAACGTTCCTTTATTGTGAATATAGATTTTTCTCATTAATTCAAGTGGGAACCGGAGTGGACATGACGGATTCGGAGTAGCAGGCTCGTGAGATGAACATTGTTTTATGCACATTCTTTTCTGTGGAAATAGGAATGTTTGGAAAAAATGGGGCATCTAATTGGCCATTTTAGCAGAGACTTGTGTGTATTGTGTATGTAGAATACGAGGAGAAAGGGAATTCCCTCTAGGGATATGGTGTGGCATTATAACGCTAAAAACAATTCACGCATCAAGTTCAAACAAGCCAAGGACACGTTTCAAAGTCATAAAGAGGACACAAATCAAGTTTAGTAGGCCCAGACAAAGAGATGTATATGAAGCTTACAAGGAGGAGTCAAAGACAGCCTTAAAATGGGACCACGCAAAAGGTAAGGAGGAAAAATCGAAGTTGATTCCTTTGATATGTCCATGCATCTATATGATCATATAAAGGAAAAATCCAGAGCTTCCACCCACATCCACAAGCGTGTGCACCCTTTTAAATCCCCGGTAATATTTCAAAACAGTCCTCATAAAGGGCATTGAAAGGTTGGCCATGGAGGTTCTCATGAGGTCGTTGGAATCCTGGTCGTCCCCATATAACTTGTAGGTAGGTTTCCTATTGGCCTTTTTGAGGGGCTCCTCAGAGGGATCTAGCACCGCTGAATGCAACAGAGACCATGCCCCCATAAATAATTCCTAACTCGAAGAAGGCAGAAACATGTAGAAATCTAAGCTTTGTCGCCTTGCATCAATTGCGAGTTCGTTTGCTTCACAAGCATTGAGGAGTTGTACCCCACGATACCCATGCCCTCATTTGAATACAACTGGATGAAGGCGATAAAAAGCTCGATCCTGGCAGAGGGCGAGATTGAAGCAACTTCGACACCATCCTGGCCAGCTTCATCCTGAAAACAAGAGCCATGATGAGAAGAAATGAGACCCTCTCAATAAAAATGGTTGCAACGGCGTTGTTGTACAAGATCGACCTGGAGCCATGAAAACCCACTACTATATCAACAAAATATGTGTTTATCCCCATGCTAGTCACCAGTTCCAAGGGAAATTTTGCGAAGACCCCTATGAGCGATGAGGAAATTGTGCCCATGATCAGGTCACTTTTCGTTCTCTCCAGACTGGCGCAAGTTTGTTTGCTTTACCTTCCATCAATCACAGAAAAAACCATGTTCTATTTGCACTTCAAACTGTTGGCAGGAATTGGAAGCAATGTAGTGGAATGAAAATTATGGAATAGGCATTGTTGGACAGGGTTTAGATGCAACGAAAGTTAAACATAATAAACCTGCTTTAAAAACCTTATCTTGAATGGCGAACATGAAACGTGGCAGTTTCTTATTCGCAAAACATGTGGTAGCTTTTCATGTGCCAAAGGGACAACAAAGTGAACAGTGCTTACAAAGCGAACCTCATAGAGAAAAACGCCTACAGCGAATTACAATTGCTTTATTTTTATTTATATATAAAAAAAAATTAATGTGAAAATAGATCAATTTAATAGAGTTAATAAAGTTGTTTTGTGTTTTTAAATTCATCTCAATTTGCAAAAAAAATTGAAATTTTAAAAAAAAAAAATCACCATATTTTAAGACTTCTAACTTAATATTCAACAACATTGAAAATGTTGTGTGAACATTTTTAATACACGAAAAAAAAAACTTTTTATTAGAGATGATAATGAGACGAATAACTATTTTTGAGAATCAAATTCCCTACTTTGATGTTTTACACAAGTTGACATTATTGTATTCTGGCAATCAAACCAATCGTGAGATTCCAACTTCTGCCAGAGAACGAATTTGCAAACTCCATTTTTTGAATGAATGTGATTCATGTATGATTTTCCTCAACGAAATCTACAACAATGGTCCACATAGTCAAAGAAACATTCTCGTGGAAAAATGAGATTAAATACCAGTAACTCTTTCCTCTTCAACTGACACAAATTCAAAAGCCCCTCGAAACACAAAAATACATCGCAATAAATAGACAGTTGCCCAGATCTCGACAAATCCAACAAATTTCACCATGTAAACTTGGCATACTTATAACAGACTTGAAAAACCTTTAACATGTGCTCCACTGTAGAAAATGAAGCAACAATAAAAGGATTTTGATGTCCAAAGTGAACTTCAAAATAAAATTTTTAAGAAAATAATGTTAGTTAAGATAAGTAATTTTGGAGGAAAATGGAATTTTTATTTTTATTTTTATTGTATTTTCAACTTATTTCCTTGTAGATTTACTACAATTTCAAGTGTAGATACTCATAATAAAGATCGACTCATCATACTTTTAACATAGAAAAGACTCAAAAATAAAATACTATAAAGAACATGATCCATGTACCCATCATACTTTTAACATAGAAAAAACTCAAAAAATAAATATTATAAAGAACATGATACATGTACCCTAAATTTATGGATACATAGTCTATTACATCACATTTTGCAATGTATTTGTGCAACCACATAATCACACATTTTGCAATGTATTTGTACAACCACATAATCACAAATAAGAATTGTTCATTATAATTACTGCCCATATCGGCCTAATCTTGATTTAAAGATCTCCAAAGGGAGCTCCTAAGCTTCTTACAACTCAAAATAAAAATCGAAATCGAAATCGAAGTCAAAATAGACATCTAAATAGGCGTCATAATATTATTCCAATTTTTTGCCATACAAATAATCCATGTACGTAATGGTTAAAATAGAACAAAATACAAATACATGTGAATCATAATGAAACATTTATATAATATTTAAATATAAATAGTTTATGTACATTTTTTTTTATTTTTTTCAAATCACATGTGACGAACAAACATCTACATAGCAACAGAAGTATTTTTTGAGAAAATAGTTTCAATGATATTGTCTTATGAAGGTTAAATATGAATCCCAAACATTAATCTGCCAGACATCACAAGTCACCAAACAAAAGACTTGTCAAGGGTTTTACATTCATACAACCATATATTGGCAGACACAATTAACAAATAACTTCTGTACAACAATATGCATGATATAATCTTCAATTAGAACATTTTGAATCTCCCTTCTCAAGACACTATCCAATTTTCTACTTCTCAATAAATCTAGTATTTGTTTTGAAGCATAACTTTAAGAAATCCTTGGATGCATCCATGGTGTCAACCTAAGCTTCTTAGATTGGCAAGGAGACAAAGCATTTGGCGTGCTGCCAATAATTTATGCAAGTCTTGGAGACAAAGCACTTGGTGCATTGCGAATAATTTATGAAAGTCCCATTCATACCAACAATCATCTAGATATTGATACACAATACAACGAAATTATTTTCTAGAATAAACTTCTAGAAAATTGATTCGGGACTTAACCTAACATTTTTAAATGTACAATAGAAAACAACGTAGACATGTATAGTCATATAAGCATACATGTATAGAAATGCATTCGTTGCAGTAACACAAGACTTGATGACCAGTCTGCAGTAAAAACGAACTTCAAAATAAAATGTCAGAAAATGTACTCCCAAGACTTACCAATAAAACCAACAACAAGTAATCAGGGAAAATTTTATGTTAGTGGTTTTAGGTCTTCATCTCTAAGGTCACTTATATGATCAAGAAAACAACTTAAAGATGTGGAGAAATAAATTATACCCCACCTCCCACTATTAGTATGCAGGCATAAACAATAAACACTATTCCATTTCCCATATGTGTCCACAATTATTATGTTGACACTACAGTACCAAACAAATGTACAAATGAATTGTTTGAAATACGATGTCAAAGATGTACCAAAGCTGCAGATGATACAAATATATTTATGAATCTTCAATCATAATTCTCTTGCAAATTGTAAAGCTTTCCCCCTTTAAAGAGAAGTAAAACTTAAAAGTATTTGCTCTTGAACAAAAATTCTAAATGTTATGGACAAGTTTTACAAAAATAGGATCCATAAATGAACCATGCAATTTTACTACTGGCATTCTAGACTTGCCGAAACCTGTGGGCAATTCAAAATTCCTAAATGTGGACAAGTTTTACAAAAATAGCAGTCATAAATGAACCATGCAATTTTACAACCAACATTCTAGACTGGCGAAACTTGTGGGAAGTATTAGAGTAATATAAGCCTCATGCGCACTTGGTACTGAATCTGCTCACTTTCCATTCATATCTGTTCAACCATCACTACATGCAATCCACTATGTAATTTGTATATAAAACACACAATAATCCAAGGCATCCCATGTAGTTCTATTTTTAAATTTCACTTAGCTACATCAAAACTAAAAAGACAATAAATATCAATCATGAGTATGCACATAAGTGAACCATCTAATCTTTTATTTTAAGTCGGCTTTTGACAGAGCTAATAATAATACACTCATTGCCACTCTTCCTATGCATAGTAATACACTCAGGATTTTTGGGCATCTCTTTCACCTTGGCATCAGGAGCATAGTAAACCCCATCCTCCAAAAAGTCCTTAACATTGTACATATTTAAGAGGGTCTGGAAGGCGCTGGGAACAAGAATTATAGGCACACCCTCACCAACACTGTTGCTGTTAGATTTAATGATAGAATTGAATGCCAAGGATAGCCTGGAATTTCCCTTCAACCCATCTTTCTGCCTACTGAATTCCCCCCCAAGATCCTTTCCAAACCCTTTTTCTTCGAAGGGTTTCTTGGTTCCCCTATTGGGTTTCCATGGATTTTCTTTTTCTGCCCCCTTTTTTTTGTCCTCCCTCTTATTTGCTATCGCAATTACGTGCTGGAAATTCTTATTCCTGCACTCTAGAAGGGCTTCTCTGTCCTTAAAGGGTTTATCCAAAACCCTAATAAGCATAATCAAGTTGATCCCTTGATGGTTTTATGCACTATTCTGGTTTTCCAAAGACCCATTTCCATTAGTCTCTGCCCTAAGTCTCTTGTTGAACAATCCAAGATTCTCAGGGTGGTATTCCTCAACAGCGAGTTTCAGGACGGGTTGTATGGATTCAATGGAGTTGATTTTTCCCTGAAGATAATCCAATAGCGGTTTTCGGTTGGGTAAGGAAATGATCTGAATCCTTTGAGCGCAGGTCTATTGCAGGTAATCGATGTGCTTGAGCTGGGAGTTTTTTTTATGAAGAGGAGGGATTCTAGGGTATAGAAGCCACCTTGCTTGTGTCTGTAGGTGGTTTCGATGGGGCAAGGGAAGCGATATTCATCCCTGAAGAGGAATTCATCCGGGGAGCCCAGAAGGTGGCATATTCTCTCCACCTAGCCAGGGGTTGTGTAGTCGCGGAGGACTATTAGAGGGTCCATGGTTGGCCTAAGGGAAGCTCAGACAATGAGACCGTGGGGGATTAGCAGGGCGCTAACAAGTATAAAATACTCGACAGTAGCAAGGAAATCATGTGGCATTAACTTATAGTGTTAAAACCTTATACAAAAATACCGTATACGTGGATTATTTTATTGGAAAACACGTGGCATAATCTAATAGGTAGAATGGACGATGAAGTGAACAGAGTTCAAAGTGAACCTCAATAGAAAAAAGCTGGTGTAATGATGATGACACGCTGATTTGTGCTAAATTGAACATACAAATTTATGTTAATTCTTCGAAGACCGAGCTTATGATTTATGTAGTATTCAGCGAAGTTGGGAATATCAGAAGAGAATAAAGCAACAATAACCCCATAAATCATTTGTTAATCTTGTAGACATCCATTCCCTACGATTCCCTAATAAAATGTCCATTCACCAGAAATAAATCTAAATTCTATGAGAATGAATAAAAGGATCTGCGCGATCTAAATCCAGTCTTGAAAATGCTTTGTTGGCAAAAACGCCCATTTCCAGGTATCCCTCGCTAAAATCCAACAAACAAATAATTAAACAACCTTGCCAGAATCCAACAAAAATATATTATTCTCTTGATTGATCCTACACAATTCTTGTTATTTTTTTTATCTTTTAGCTCAATTCAAAATAGAGCTGCATGGTGAAATAATGATGCAAGTGAACCATGAACGAAACTGTGATTTCGAACTAGATCACATTGAATATATTGTTGAAATCAAATAGGTTGACCCTTTGCTAACGATCGATTTATCGATTTGGATGATAAATTTTAATTGAGAAGTTTGTCCATTGACAGAAGTCTGTCAATGTAAATGTTGAAGGAAATAAAAGCAACATTAGGGTGACCTCCATTGTGTATGTACAGTAGATGTGTAGAAGCACACAAGAAGGATCTAAGGTAGGAAAGTAAATGAAAATATTTGAGTTCCAACCTATAAGGAGATCCAATAAAGAAACCCTGGCATGACCTATTTTAAATTCTACAAACCTTATGTATTGTAGTCTTTTTCCTCCGTCTATTAGAACTCTGATAAAGAGAATTAGGATCTTAGCCCTTGTAATGTTGATAGTGTAAATGGAATAAGACCGCATGTTTGTGAATGTTTTGAGGGTAATGTTTTTACATGACTTTAATTAATAAGTTTTACAAAGACTATTACTGTTATGAAAAATTATGCCCTTGAGCGTGATACCCCACTCATCTCTTTAAAATACAACACCCACTACAGACCCAACCCCAAAGGAAGTGAGGAAATAAAACTGTAAAGTCGCTTTCCTTGATTCTTTACAAAATCACTGAACCAATGCTTTCAATGCTCTCAAATACTACCCTCGAAGTTTAATAATATTACATGCAGAAGAAAGCAAGATTTGGTCTCGCTTCATTTGGTTTTGATCATATCTTATTAGTTAAACAACCATAGTGTTGAATTTCACATCTCTTGGGTTGGCTTCTCAAGGCTCATGTATGCACAGGTACCCACATATTGCATGCGAATCCAATGTCTGAGACAAAATTCTGCTCATGCTGAAGTCTGCAATTTTCACTTCCTACCTCTTGTTTATCAATAGATTGGAGGGCTTTATGTCTTTTTGCACGATATTGCGATGGTGCAGATATCTCAAGCCTTGCAAGACTTGCCTCTCCAATATCATGTCAGATCTCCTATGCTCCAGAGATCCTGTACTCCAACACGAAGTGAATCTCTCGCCCCTTTTCACAACTCCCTACAGATCAAACATAACTGAACTTATCACAAAACCAAAAGTTCCCATTAAAATATCCTTAAACCCTAATGGAATTATTTGATTCACCTTATTTTTTAGCCTAATCCATGATTGAAACATGCATAAATGGGTTTAGCTCAAACTTCACTTCATATAAGCAGTAGCAAAAATTGAGGATTTAAATGTTGAAGTGAAATTGAACTTTGTCAACCTTCTTTTGCAGCCTACATCCAAGAGTGAAACATGCAGACAAAATTTAAGTCAAAACTCACATGACATGATTGGTTTAAATAATTTTGAAGTTTATAACTTCACTTGACCTAGAATGTCATTGGAGCAACAATTCAAGTGCACAAATGTTTTCAGTCTGACCCAAATTTTATCTATTCATATTTACTACAAATGTACCTAAATGATAAGTTTAAAACATCAAACACTTACAAGTTACAGTGCACTTATAGTGATGCATGTGCACTTACAGTGATGCCTGTATCAGCCAAATACATTCTTGAAAAAAAAATCTTGGTAATATATCTTTTTGAAGTCCCATATCAGCCTCTCAAAAGCTAGTTCTCCACCGTAAATGTATAACATCCAAAAGAAAAAAAATTGGGGACTATTAGCAATAAGGATCAAAATTAACAGAAATAATTGTTCACGGAAACAATTTAATATAATGCTATTTTTATTTGTAATGATCATAAAGAATATCCAATTCAAGTTTCATCTCAACTTTAGTTCATTGTTGAAGAAGTATGCCTCTTCTCTTTACCCTCTCTCTCTTCATTAGTCATAAAACATACATCAGGAAGCTGTCTGTTCAGAAGCTGCTACAGCCGCATATTGTTGAAGAGCCAATGGCACTGCATATTGTTGTGGTGTCTGTCCTGGACTCCGATTTATAGAGACCGACTTTGCACCTATTAGTGCCATTCCTGCATGAGAAATAATTCACCAAAATTAAAAACATAGTATAAATGTTAAAATAATTTTAATCTACTACAAAACCCACCGAAATTGAAAATGATTATAATATTTGACATAAATATGGGAGTGGAATGTACCCGAATAATGAACAAGGTTTTGTGTTGATGCTTCACCCCCATACTGTGACGAAGCAGTCGTTGTCGCTACCAATCCTGGGCTGCTATACTGAACAATATGTGGACCCTGCATTTATCCCGGTGAGGCAGGATATCTAGACGCACCTTGTGTTACTTGTGCATGACGATACATTGTTGTTTCTGGACCAGCATATAGTTGTGGAAACTGGGGTGCTGCATATGGATTATAAAATCCATGTAACAAACCAAGTAGACATGGATATACAAGACATGAACAAGTGAGTTGAGATGAGGCATTTCCTCTCACACCCCTAATTACAACCTAAAAAAGTTGCAACATAAATACATGGCTTTCAGTAGTAACTTCACTTGATTAAAAAGGGAACAAAGACATAAAAAATATGAAAATATAAAATGAACTCATCAGTGCTGCAAGCATAATCTAAACCAAAACCAAAAATTAATAAAAGACGAAAGCCCAGTCACACAAACACAATAGTTTTTAGCATTGATAATACCTGTGCAAAATTGAAATTTGGAGGATATGCTGGAAACCTGCAAACACACGTGTGTATTAACTATTAAGAGAAATCACTTTAGGCAAGAAATTATTCTTATTGAAAGTTTTCTTGTCACGATTTTTATTTTACAAGCTATCATATCCATAAACCATATAACATGGTTATGTTATTTGTGCCTCAATCTTCATAGTGCATAGATCTGTCGAGGCCAATAAAGGTCAAAGTATTTGAAAGAAAAAATTAGAATTGCATGTTTGGACTCACCCAAATGGAGAATATGGATAACCTTGTTGATAAGGATAGGGACCAGGTTGTGGAAATGCCAAGCCACCATTATAAGCAGGTACTCCCACTTGAGAGCCTCCTTGAAAGTGGGCATTTGGTCTGAAACAGTTGCCTACATGAACCAGTATGGAAGTAAGAAGACAATAAGGTGGTATTAGTATGAAAGATATAACACAATCTGACATAAAAGGATAAGTTTCCTCTAACTGGTTAGGTTACAGTTACATACCCCAGTTCCCCAACACAAACCAAAACCCACGCAACCCTACCTGGTCACCCTTTTCAAACACCAAATACAATATGACATAATTTGACCTAATACGATATGTTGCTTCTAACTGGTAAGGAGACAGCAACATTCCCAACACAAAACACAATCAAACGTCCCAGGCATCCCTACCTGGTCATACTTGCTAAACTCCCAATACATTCATATTTTTTCCCCCTCTCCACAGTCACAAATAGTCCATTTCATTGCTTCATGAATATCGACATTTGTTGAGTGTAAAACTGTAGAATAAGGAATCTGTGCTTCTAAAACCCAGACTCAGATGCCATGGAAAACAAGTTAGATAAACCATAGATGGTCTTTCAGGCCAGACAAGGTCCTAATGTTGTGTTTCAGCTCTGAAGAAGGCATTTCACTTTACCTTTAGAAACAAGTAATGCAACAACAGTCTCTCCAGCTGAAGGATAATTGGCATCTACCACCTGATTCAGCCAACATAAGTTAGCATGCACACTCGTGCTGAACAACAAGAGAATGTATAACCTTGAACTCCTATAAATCCCTATTTATAACACCTTGGAATTATCTCTTCAATGACCCAATACATATTATAAAGTGCCCTGTACATAAACTTTCAAATTCCTAAACTACACAAATAAATATATAGATACATATATCTTTTCCATATAAAATTTCCAAATATCAATCCACAAGCAACTAACATTGAATGTATATGTAACTCTAAGACTCCTTCTGCATTAGAAAGCACATTTGTTCTTCTGAAAGCGATAAACAAAGTTCAAAAAAGATCTCTTGATCTATCAGAATCAATTCAAATCAAGATTCTCATTGAATCTTACAGGGTTCCCAGTAGTTATTGAGGCTGGCAATCAATACCACCCTCCATAAAAAAAACAAGGAAAAAGAGGGAAATCCACAGGGTGTTGGCAAGGTACCAGCTTCCTCATTGTGTATCCTTGAGTGCTAAAAGGTGAGAGAAATTTATTTATCTATTAAACAATATAAAACAAAATAAATAAAATCAATTCAAATCAAGATTTGTGTTTTTCCAAAAGAAAAGAGGCCTTCCAAGAAAGACAGTCTTTGTTTGTAAATTTGAATGTGAGATACCCTTCATGTATTAAGGAAAGGAAAAAAGCAAAATCCATGGAGATACACATCACAAAGAATACCCATCGATTTATTGTATTTCAAGACCACAAATTCAAAGATCTGAATCTGAGTTTTAGCATTGAAAATTCATGTCACTCATCATCAAATGTTAACAATGGAGTAGATATCCATCCTTGCATACAAAAAACACAGTTACCTGCCATCCAATATGCATAAATCCCATGTTTCGTCTATATGCACTCTGTAGCATTTGCGTGTAAAACTAACTTCTTTGCCCTAGAAAGAAAGTCCTAGTTTTCACTATCTAGTATGTAACCTTGTGAGTTATGCTTCATATGGGATGTTAAGGATGACAAAGCAACATTGCAGTGTAACTTATCACCATCAATGATCATTATCCCTTTCAGCCAGTAATCAATCTAATCTTGCAAGAAGCGAAAAACAAATAGGGAGCAAAGATGGCGTTTTACAATATACGGGGACTCTGTTTTCTTCATAATCTCCATCTCTCGGATTATATGTTGCCTCAATGTCTCGTCGTGATTTCCATGGATGACTTCAAGGAGTAAATGAGGAGTAAATGACAGTGAATGTCCTGAACATGCTAACCTCCTGAACACACAACCGCAACCATAAAAAACGCGCGGCAGCCGTAAATGACAGTGAACGTCCTCAACACGCTAACCTCCTTGACACACAACCGCAACAATAAAAAACGTGTGGTAGACTTTGGTTGGGAGAGAGAAAATTACATGTATGTGAATAGTGTTTTTCAAAAAAACTTCAGAGAAAAACACCTAACGACATAAATATAAAAAATTTAAAACTTTTAAAAACTTTGGTAATCAAGAAAAAAATTTTACATTTTAAAATAATACAACCAACCCATTCATATATGTAATATGTCACCCTTGAGGTGACATAATAATATATATTACAATAAATTTTCATAAAATCACGTACATGACGTTAATTATGTTATATTTATTTTCACATGATATTATGTTATAAACATGTTACATACCACATTATTTGTTTAAATTTAATTTTATAACGTGAATGAATTCCATACATTATTAGTAATTGATTTATTCAAGTTATATCTTATCCGTATCCTTAATAATTATATAGTTATATTCCACATTATAATTTAATGTGCTAAATTTAATTATTTATTATAATTTAAAGTTTTCCTTTATGTATTTACTTATATTATTACATACCTTGTCATACAAGTCGTTTGAATAATCTTGATAAGTTTATTTTCATACAATATCAACTTATTTACTAGATATCCACAATCCAAATGTACAAGGTCATAAGTTTGTTTTTAATTAGGTTTGATTTTTTTTTAATAGTATATTTTTATATTAAAAAGTGAAAGTACCTTAATGTAGAAGTACTTTAAGAATAATAAGTTTGTGTATTATGAGTACTTTTTTCATCATGAGTATAATTAATTATGAATTTATTTTCACCATTCAAAATTTGACAAGCGAGAGATTTTAACCCAAGCAATGCCACATCAATCATAAGGGATGATGTCATTCTCTATAATCTTATTGGTTCAAGTAAAGTTGATTTTGATAGTACTTATTTTGTTTTGAGGCCATTTTTTTACTTCAAAATTCCCCCAATGGAAGCCGAGTATGAACCATCGATAAAATTCGCCAAACCAAGAAAACTTCTTAGTTCATGATTTTTTTGAAGAATGGGCCAATATTTGAGGATTTATACTTTGTCTAGGTCGAAAGGAATTCCTACATGGTCGATTACTTACGCCAAATATTTGATCTTGTTCATCGCAAATGAGCATTTTCCCATATTCAAATAGAGTTGATGTTGTCGAGGACTTGTCAAAGTTATCTGACATGTTCTTCCCATGATCGACTGAAAATCAAGATATCGTCTAGATAGAAAATAACACACTTGTCTATGAAATGTTGAAGAATATCATCCATATATTGCATAAAGGTCACAGGTGCACTGGTTAAGCCGAAAGGCATGACTAACCATTCAAACAATCCTTCCTTGGTTTTGAAATTACTTTTCCATACATCGGTGGGCTCGATCGAAATATGATGATATCCCAACTTGAGGTCAAGCTTAGTAAAGAACTTAGCACCTTTCACACAGTCAATGAGTCTGTCTATCCTTGGAAGAGGGTATATGTTCTTCACTGAAATTTTGTTGAGAGCCCGATAGTCAATGCACGTGTGCCAGGTCCCATCTTTCTTTGGAACAAGGACGACTGGAATTTCACAAGGAGAGGAGTTGGGTCAGATGTGACCTTTGTTAATCAAATCTTGGATATGTCTGTGGATCTCTTCATTCTCGATAAGATATTCTATAAACATATGAATTAGGTAAAGAAGAGCCGGGAACAAGTTCAATGGAGTGTTTTGCTTGGAAATGTAGAGGTACTCCATCTAGATCTTGAAATACCTTATGGCATTCTTCAAGTATATGGTCGATCGATTGTTGTTATCGGGAGTTGCATAGGTCAGTGAGTCAACTCGTTACTGCAGTCTTCCTCGAATGTTGGCGCTCGATCATGATCAAAGCGAATTTTTGAGCATGGTTGATATGATTCTTTGTTTGTTTGGCAGATATCATTGTAACCGTTAGCGTAGGTCTTCGTTCTGGTATATCGTGCCATTGGTTATGTATTTTGACAATCACCTTCTGAGTTCATGACTAATAAATTCCATGGAAATCCCATAAGTAAGGTTTCCCAAACAAGGCTTCAGCTATGGAAAGTGGTGCCACGTCACAGAGTACTTCACCTTCAGAAGGATTAATGAAGTAGGTGAGTTTGCATTGTCGGGTGATTCTTAGTTCATGTCCATCCTTCATCCAATCGATGTTATAGGGTTGAGGATGTGGACTGGTGATAATACTTAGTTCCTTCACAAGATCTTAAGAAACGAAGTTCTTCTGGCTACCATTATCCATAATTAAATGCAATGGATTGTTTTAAACCCATATCTATGTATGGAATAGGTGCTCTCGTTCCTTCTCGTCGACAATAGTTGAGGCTTTCAGAGTGGTCTATTTCGATGTCACACACACACACACACACACATCCCTATGTCTCCCCTACCACTAATACCCCCCTCATCTCTATCTCTCTCCCCCCAATATTTCCCCTAACTTGAATACTAGCCCCTCGTCTTCCCCCCTAACTCTTTC
>LPNX010782068.1:43924-88901 GCA_001517045.1 Pseudotsuga menziesii
GACTTGTTAATTGACAAATTTTATAGTTTTGAAAAGTATGTACATTAATTTGTTGTTTTATGTAAGTAGTAGCTTATACTTATTTTGCAAGAAAGGTAAGTACCATCCAAACTACTAGTTAATATTGTGTGGCCTTAGACATCTATGAGGATTTTGCATAGAGGTTAATATATATTATTCTTACTTGGTAAAAAATATTGTATACTATTTAAAATATGATTGTGGTTGTGTTTTAGCTATATATATTGAAACAGGTTAATATTCCTAGTATACTTATAGTATAACAACAACAACAACATTAAACCTAACACATTTGATTATCATACGATCCAATGATATTTATGGCATTATACATGTTATTTTATTAATCTAAAAATATAAAGAGTTCTATATCATAATCTCTTTTATTTATTTTAAAACATTTAAGTATTAAACATCTTAAATCACTAAATACAACATCATATGGGGTACAATTACATGTAATGTTAATGTAATCATTAATGCCACAAACATTTATTAGTGTACATGTGATATGATCATGTTTACAATTAAATAGCTACTTGAATCGAATCACAAATTGAATCAGATTAGCTTCTAGAAACAAAATTGCAATATTTATTTGCAAAGAGATATTTTGCAAGGAGTTGGCTAATCTCTAGACCATTTGCACCTAAAATAAGGTGAGTTTTTTTGGCCAAAATCTGGTAGAAATTGTTTAAATGGTAGTTTTCAGTGATTGGAATTGCATAAAAAGGGTGCCCCAAAGGTAATCAAGGGTGCTGAATCCATTTCTGTAGTAAAAATTGCAATTTTAACACTGAAAATATCATTTTCAACAACAAATCATGTTGCTGGATTCCACCAAACTTACCTGAAAAGGTGCAAATGGTCTAGAGATTAACCAACTCCATTTTGCAATACTAGAGAATCATTGCTGATATCTGTTTTCATAATTCTATTTGTTTTTATTTAAAACTAGCAACTAATCCATGTGACAATGTTGGGGACATTACCACTTCATGGCTCTTGTTCATAATATATGACTAAAAAATTTTAATATATGACTATAAAATTTTATATAATTATATGGATGACAAATTCATACTTCATACTTTTCACTTTAAAGAATTTTAATATATGCTATAGAATTTTATATCACTGTATGGATGGAAAATTCATACTTCAGACTTTTCACTTTATTAATTTTATTTTTCACTTTCAAGAATTTTAATATATGACTATAGAATTTGATATAATTGTATGGATGGAAAATTCTTACTTCAGACTTTTCACTTTATTGAATTATATTATATAATTATATTGATGGAAAATTCATAATTCATACTTTTCACTTTATTTTATCATCTTCAAAAGTAGATAAATGTTATTTTAATATTTATAAACTTGATTATTAAATATAATTATATTAAACAAGTGAAATAGCAGCAACGCTGCTTATACCTGTCATTTAGAAATATTTTAATGTCATATTGTACATAAATTGAAAGTTGAAGTAATTATGAAACATTAAAAACTTGCAACAATGTATTACTTGTTGCTATGTTGCTTATTTTTTGATGAGACGTTATTAGTTGTTATGTTGCTTATTTTTCTATGTAAAATTACTTGTTGTTTTTATGTTGATGTGTTATTTATTATTTATTACTTGTTGTAACTATGTTGCTTATATTTCTATGTCAAGTTAGTAACAAAGCTACATGATACCTACCTCTTAAAAAAAGTTTTATAAAAAAATAGTTGTAAAATAAATGACAAGTAGATAATAATAAAATGTACAAAACTACTTCCTTAATTAGTTATAGAGTAAGACCTTGAGATTAAAGATCCAAAATAAGTTTACTTGTATTTGTGAATTTCCTTTGCCTACAGTTTGTTCCTAGAGTTATCGTGATTTGGCTTACCTCCTTCTCATCTAGGCTTTCTTGTTACTTGCATTTGTGGATAGAAAAATCTCCATCACTACCAATTTAAGAATTAAGTTTATAAAGTTTTTCATCTTAAACTAATATATCAACTAATACCTAAATATTTAATTATCAACCAAAATTTAAAATAAATATTTTAAACCCATAATACTTTATGATTGAAATAATACTCTTTTAAACTTGTCATATTATAATACCCATAAGCAATTGCAATTATTTAGTTGTTTGATGATAATTTTCCCAGGAAAATAGTTCAGTTAGTGAATTGCTCAAACAAGTTTATTAAACCCTCTTCATCCCACCCCAACCCAGCCAAACCCTACCTCAGGTTTTGATGCTCAGAACAAGAAAATTATAAGCTTATTACCAAAGGATCACAGACTCGTTAAGGCTGATAACTGGTTAAAACTTTACTCCCAACCAAAAAATGTAAAAACAAGTGCTATATTTTTTAAACTTGAATAGCATACATACACATTCTTTACATTTAGAGTTGAAAGGTGGTTTTCAATTGAATTGGCATGAAAATGAGTTCTAACTGAATTAAAATAGATTACTGCCTCAGAATTGCCATAAAAAAGGACCAGAATCATCCAAAGCGATGGACTGTCAAGTACGCGCCCAAGGCTCCAAAACTAGCGACCTGCACGACCTGCAAAAAACCCATCGAGAAAGACGTGCTCAGAATCGGCAGGACCTTTGTTGCGTCAACATTCGATGGCTTCGGGACTGTAATTCTCTTCACCCCCTTCTCATCAACAGTTCAATACATTCTTTAGAATACACATCCATGGATGTTATACTATTAATTACCATAGATTAATGCCTTTCCCTCTGTATTTTGAATCTCTCATAATTCCCTCTGTATTTTGAATTTCTCAGAATAATAGCGGCCTTGAGGCAGCATTGACCCGTATTTCCTTGCTAGTTTGGTGAGGTTAGCTTAAAAGGAGTTCGGTCAGTGAAAGTTATGTTTAGCATTTTAGAAAATGGGGCATTTAAGTTGAGTTTTGGTAAACTATTAATTTAACCGATATCTTTGCAGTTTTCCCTTGAACAAGCTAACTGTGCCCAAAACTGTAGCACCTGTGCACTTCATTAGTATTTTCTTATGGTAGGGGCACTGACCCACGAACTCCAAAATCAGGATTGTGCAACCTATAGTTAATTGAATGGATACAGTGTGCTTCGGTCTTTTGAAAATTTCAATGAATCTGCTTTATGCCAAAGGTTCTGGAGCCGTGCATACAAAATATCCCATCACTCTAAAACTAGTTATTTCTCCTTTAACATTCGAGATTAACTAACACGACAAAATTCGACTGAGTATCGAAGTTTACATCTCAATGGTGTCACTTCAATCCATATACTTTATTTAATAATTTATTTGTTCTAAAACGCTGATTAGGGAACTTCACAACAGGTGGCAAACTACATAGAGGATGGCGATAGCAAAAATCATCTACATAATAATTTATTTGTTAAAAAACGTTGATTAGGGATATCCACAACAGGTGGCAGACTGCATGGACGACGGATCAGGGATCTTCACACATCGACGTCCGGTGATAGCAAGTGGAGTATGTCGTGGTCACTGCCTTTACCCATCATTGGTATATATCAATCGAGAGGCCTGGTTAGTGAGCTGATTTTTTCTTGCATTTTCAGTTGGAGAGAATGCTGAGCTTGGCGATCAATTTCCTTACAGGATTGTAGTGTATTCGGTAAGGTTTCTGGCTTGACTATGTCTGTTTTCTTCTTGATGCATTGAATTCCTGAAATTTGTTCCAGCATTACCACCATTTTTGTCCAGGATATGGAGTGCTTGTTTTTGTTGAATCCTGCATCAATCTCAACTCATTTTAAGGTGTTCTTTCCCTGCTCAACGACGCTCCCTTTCTCAATAATGATTATGCTCTCCGAATTTTGAACTGAGGTCAATCGATGAGATACAGCAACAGTTGTTCTTCCCACCGTTACTCGATCTATTGCTTCTTGAACCACCCTCTCGGAATGAGCATCCAATGCACTGGTTGCCTCGTCCAATAGCAAGATGCTTGGATTGTTTATAATTGCCCGCGCTATCGCTATTCTTTGCTTCTGTCCCCCGGACAACTGCATTCCCCTGCTTCCTGCGTTGGTTTTGTATCCATCCTTCAAGCACCTGAAACATATATAAATATTCACAATGAGAACCATTCATTAATAACAATTACTTAATAGACAAGCTTACAGAACTTATTCCAGTGAACTTTCGAAATGAATTCATGGGCATTGGCAGCCTTGGCAGCTTCTATTATCTCCACCTCAGTTGCGTTCTCTTTACCATACGCAATATTGTCCCAGATGCTCCCAGCGAAAAGAGTTGGCTCCTACCCTACAAGAGCTATGTGTTCTCTCAGAGATCGCAAATTGAAGCTCCTTATGTCTTTACCATCTATGAGTACCTTCCCTTTCAGCGGATCGTAGAATATTTCTATCAGTCCAATGATGGTGGACTTACCACACTCGCTCTTTCCCACTAGCGCCACGCTACTCCCTGCAATGATTTTAAGAGAGAAATTTCTCAATATCATGGCATCTGGACGAGCTGGATAAGCAAAGTCCACACTCTTCAGCGTTACAGTGCCTTGAACTTTCTCAGGGTTAACCCCATTAGGGTCCTCTGGGTTTATAAGGCTAGTTCTGTCCAAAATTTCAAACACAGAGGTAACGGAATCAGACCCTTTGGCCAGGTCCGAAGTCATACTTCCAGCATCGGCTATCATTCGGCCCAATCGACCAAAAATAAAATGGTTCAATAAAAAAGCATGGAACTTGATAAGGCCATGGGCTATAAGCCTCCCTTCGTACCAAAACTCAAAAGGCCAGTAGCATATTTCAAAAAAAATTGAAGTTCCCAGGGCCAATCTTGCGTACCATGACTGTTTATTGTTCTCCCTTCGTGGGCTTGGCTGCGTGGATTCAAAATAGTGAATATTTTTTTCTTGAGAGCAAAAGGCCACTATGGTTCTATGATGCGTGACACATTCGAAGGCAGCTTGGCTGCCTTGACTCTGAGCTTTAATATACTTACCCGAAACGCTTTTAAGGAGCACGTTTTGAGTGTAGAAGCAGAGAACCATCAGCGGCTGACTCAATTTTATATTGATGCAACAAATGCTAAAATATGATCATGGCCTCTACTGAGATTTTGAAAACATATATTCTTATGAAAATAACCTAGTCATTATTTTCTGCAACAGGCAATCAGGAAAGGAGATTTGTTTTTCTTAAATAGAACAAGACAAATTTTTAGCCTATGCTGATCAAAACTTCATTTCAAAAGCAGAATTCAAAAGTTGTATAGCAGAATTTGAATATACTTTCTCAAACAATTATATGCCATAAAAATGGCAGCACGCAATTTGTCCAGCCTAACAGATACCTGATTGTTCTTGTTTATGAAACTCTTCAACCAATGAATCCGTTCAGCAAAGTTTTGCTACGGAATTTCTCCAGCCTAACAAATACGTGAATATTGTTGTTTCTGCAAATCTTCTAGCAGTGAATTCCTTCAGCGAAGCTTCGCCCAACAAACACATGTATGTATCAGACCTCTATTAGAGTTTCAAGGGTGCAAAGATGGAAATCGGACCTCTCCTACAACTTCAAGGGTGCAAAGATGAAAATTAGAGCTCTGTTACAACTTCAAGGATGCAAAGATAAAAGGGTGTGAAGATGAAAAGCAGAGCTCTGAAAGAACACAGAGAAGTGTTATGAGCATTAAAAGCGGAAATATCGTAGCAATAAAGCAAAGTATTTGCATTAAACGAACCATCTTTTCTACCATCTTGGCAATTAAATTATTTGTTTGCTTTATATTTCATTATTATTTAATTTTCTTTATTGTAACTATTTTTCTTTGCTTGTCAAATTGATTATTTTCCTGATGCTTCCATTCTTCAACAATGTTGTTGGACTTCTGGGCGCCTTGGCATTCTGGCCATTGACAGTATACTTTCCAGTGACGATGTACATAGCACAGAATAAGATCCGGCACTGGTCTTCAAGGTGGGTTGCTATGCAAATATTGAGTGTAGTTTGTCTCGTTGTTTCAATAGCAGCTGCCATCGGATCCATAGTGGGTGTTGCTGAAGCTTTTAAATCGTACAAGCCCTTCCAGGAAACGTATTGAATTTGACATGTCAGCGCGGCATTTAACCAGCAGGATTTGGTATTATATATTGTAATATCAAGTAAGAAAGATGCTACTCTCCAGGAATAACATAACCTACTTTTACAATTGTAATCTGCAAATAGACCTCAAACAATACAGTGTACCCGAGTTCTACATTTCTTTTGAAAACCCCACAGCATATCACATGGGCTATTTCACAGAAATTTTTTTTGATCTACTTATAAAAATATACCATCACATTCAATGTTTTAAAATTATTAATTAAATTATTTTAACAATCAGTTAGCTTTATGAGTGGATGACCATAATCATATCTAATACGTGGCTACTCCTAAGAACTCCTTTTTTTCTAAGCCTGTCCTTGAAAAAACAAGTTGAGTATGACGCAATCATGGGAATTCGCTTGTCCAGCATTGGCGGCGGGCTTTGCATCATGCATGTACAGGGTTATTTATTTGATTGACATCAATGTCGTATTTTGTGTATTCACGTCATTCCAACTCAAAAAAAGGATGCGTGTTGTTTACCCGCTATCAAAATTACCTTAGCTATAATTAAATGTCAGACTATACGTGGCAAGTTTTTATTTTTTCCTCAATTTTATATTTTTAATTCATTTTTATAATTCACTTATTACATTGCACACGAGGGAAAAATTGTCAAATCTCTGCTCTGCACCAATCAGAAAAACAGTTTACTTAATTTTGAAAAACTTTAAAAATATTTTTGATATTTAACAAATTCATTTTAATAATAAAAATTAAAATTTTTTTAATAAACATTGGTTTAATTGTTTTGAACTAATATTGGTCAACAGAATTTGGCGACCAATCGATCGCTATATATCCTGCTGACGGCAGGTTTAATAAATAAATGTTCTTTTAACACCCATAAAGGTGATTATTGAACTAAATTAAGGTTACACTGATTTCTCCATTGATCTCCTACAAAGTTGGAGGTCTTGATTTTTCCAAAATATTAGATAAATTATTTTCTTTGTTCATATGTTCTGCGCCTTCTATCTCGATTCTCCACTTCCCACAACACGACGAAGGTGATGTCCAGACCCGAGGCCACATAAGTAGCCCTTCGATATTTATGATTTTTTTTTCATTTTGAATTATTTGTGTCACCGGTATGAGACTATGAAAGGATTTTCTCAAACCAATACAAGATGTTGAGAGCATTGATGAAAAAAAATATAATAATTTAAAAAATGTTTTTATTTTATTTTAAATATAACAATTAATTTTTTTTTCATTTATTTATTTATTTTTTTCATTTTTATTGATATAGAATTGAAAAGGCCTTTACCTATTTACATATGTTCCAAAAATCCAGTTTCATAACTTCAAAAAATTCTCTTTTCCTTATCAAGGAATAAGATTCATCAAACTAGGGCAATCATTTAAGTTTAACATTTTTGTTGAAAGAAGGCATCCGTGATTGGCTTTGAAATCTGTCAACTTATTTGAGTCACAAAGAATGCGATAAGAAGTAACTAAAGCACAATCAATTAGAATGAAGTGTAGCCTTTGCATGGTTACATTCAAACTGAGATTGTTGAACTTTGAATCGAACACGATTTCAGAATCTCCAAAAATTTGAATGTTGTTGTGACCTGCTGCCTTTGCAAGATGACAAGCCTTGAGAAGAGCATATAATTCTTCTTGGTTATTTAAGAGTTTTCCTACTCCCCAGCTGAGACTTATTGCTAGCATTTCACCAGGATATATATCAAGCCCCCTATTCCATCTTTCCTCGGATTTCCTTTTGACGCTCCATCGAAGAAGATTGTAACTTTGTTTTTCAAATGCCACCATTCTGAAAATTCCTTCTCTATCATTCTAAATTTCCAGTGTGGTTTAATAACTGGCTTACTCGCTCCTAATTGAGCTTTATTCTCTTGTCTCACCCCCAACCAATTATGCTCCACTTCTAATTTAATTTCTTCAAGTTGAGGATTTCCCACTACTTCCAGAAGAAAAGACTTTGCTTGTAAAGCTTCAAGTTGAGGATTTCCCACTACTTCTAGAAGAAAATCCTTTGCTTGTAAAGATTCAAGTTGAGGATTTCCCACTACTTCCAGAAGAAAAGCCTTTGCTTGTAAAGCTACATTTGAAGGCTTTGATATTTTACTATTAAAAATCAAGTCATTCCTTGACAGCCAAATTTTCCACCATACAAATTTGGGAATGGCTTGCCATATTTTCCTCCATGCTGGACTGATTGTAGAGCCTGGATATCTAGACTACCAGTTTTTAAAAAGAATGACAGGGTCAGAATGAATAGGAGCATAAGAAGGAAACCCATGCATAGAATTTGCCAAAACTTCATGAGCAAAATTACAGCCAACAAAGATATGAGCCGAAGAATCTGCATTTTGAAGACAGAATCAACATCTATATGGACCCAGGAAGCCACCTTTCAACAATTTTTTACCAGTTAAAAATTTCTCATGCATTACAGTCCAAGTAAAAAAATTCACTTTCTGAACGCTGGGAGAATTCCACACCAGCTTCCAAGTGGCTGCGTCGATAGAGCCAAGAGAGGGCATCAATGTAGTCTAGGATTTTTCCAATACCTTATAACATTAAGCAATAGAGTATTCACCTGAGTCACCCCATCCCCACTCGTCCATGCTAGAGCTATGAATTGGAGTGCTTCTAGTTAATTTCTGGATCAAAAGTTTTTGTTGCATATGCAAATTCTGCTCGCATCCAGGTAGTTCTGGAAATGACCACGATTTCCAAGTTCCTTCACAGTCCTAGGTTATGATATCAGAGAGTCGATGGAGTTCTTTATTTTCTAGCCATCTCTTAATCTCATTTAAGGAATTATTTAAATTCAGAGGAGCATTCACTAAAATTTTATCTTCCCACAAAAACGTATGCCTACCATTTCCTGGAATTCTATATAAATGTTGTGAGAAAAATTCAATAGATATTCTACACATATTCCAAGTAATGGATCCTTTTGTAGTGTTTATCATTTGAAAATTTCTTAAATTTCCTCAATGGAGATATTTTTCCAGAAGATTTGACTCACAGGATGCTTTTTATTGGAGAATAGTTGCCATAGTAATTTACCTCCCATTGCTAAATTAGACAATCTTGGATCTCTGATTTGCAGTCCACTTTCAATTACCGGTCTTTTTATAGTTTCCCACTTTACCAGATGCAAATGGTTCTGATTTTTTTTTCCACCTCTCCATAAAAAGTCTCTGGGCAACTTTGAAATCTGATCCATGATCTTTTTTGGAGCCAGAAGAAAAGATGACTGATAGATAGGAAGGGCTGAGAGAATTGATTTTATCAAAATGAGTTTTCCTGCCTTCGTTTGCCGATGGCCTCCCCACGAGGCAAACTTAGCTTATATAAAAATAACATAAAAATATAATATAATAAATTAAAATAATATTTTCAAAATATTTTTTTAATTAATTATAATAATAATGAATTAATAAGTTTAAAAAATATTAGATGTAAATTTAGTTTATATATATATATATATATATATATATATATATAGCATTAAATAATAAATTATCTTAGACATTTATAACATGTATNGACATTTATAACATGTATCTTATTTTGAAAGATGTTTTGGTCTTGAAGATAGACCTATAATTAATTGTAATAGAAAAATTGTCACGTGGATAGATTCATTATGGGAAAACGACACATCATTTTAGGAATATGAAAGAGGTTTTTGGGAACGATGTATATAGCTTCCTCTGTGTGGTTTTAATTTCAATTATTAACCATTATACAAAATTTGGTGTGCATTTTCCTAATCCCATTTTTCCTTGACTTTGAGCATAAATTGTTTGAAAAACTGTCATCTTGGTAGATTCATTATGGGAAAACTCTCTAAATCTAAAAAGGTTTTTGTGATAATGTATCTAGGTTCATCCCTATGGTGTCACTTACAAATTTACACTTTAATTTTACCGACTATTGTTGGAAAACTTGGCATATTGACAAATTCATCGTGGGAAAATGACCCATCATTATAGGAATCTAAAAAAAAGTGTAAACAATGTAACTATCTTGAGTCTTGTGGTTTTACTTTCAGTTATTCACCAATGTACAAATAGTTGTTGCATTCTACTAGAGAGTTCATAGCTTGACTCTAAGCATAAGTTTGTTTAAAAAAATGTCATCCTAGCAGATTCATTGTGGGAAAATGACCCATCATTTTGCAAAACTCAAAGAGGTTTTTGTGTACATTTTAACTAGCTTTAGTCCTATTGGTTTACTTTCGATTATCGACCAATGTACAAACTATGGCGTTCATTTTAATAAGTCCATTTTTTTAAAATTTCCACTTTGGTTTCACTGACTTTGTTTCAAAACTTGCCATCTTAGCAGATTCATTGTCGGATAATGACCCATCATTTTTTAGAACAATGTGTCTAGCATCATCCCTTTGGTTTTACTTTCAATTATTGACCAGTGTACTGGAATGCATTTTCCTAAGCCCATTTTGCTGACTCCGAGCATAAGTTGTTTGAAAAATTGTCATCTTGGTAGATTCATTGTGGGAATATGACCCATGATTTTAGGAATATGAAAGAGGTTTCTGTGAACAATGTATCTAGATTCATCCCTTTGGTTTTAATTTCAATTATTAAGCAATGTACAGATTGTGCTGTGCATTTTCCTAAGCCCATTTTTGCTTGACTCTTAGCATAAGTTGTTTGAAAAACTATCATCTTGGCAGATTCATCGAGGGAAAATGACCCATTGTTTTAGGAATCTTAAATAGGTTTTTTTTAACAACCTATCGGGCTTCATCCTTGTGGTTTTACTTTTAATTATTGGGCAATGTACAGACGTTGGCATGCATTTTCCTAGGCCCATTTTCCCCCGACTCTAAGCATAAATTGTTTGAAAAATTGTCATCTTGGCATTTCTTTGTGGGAAAATAACCCATCATTTTTGGAATCTTAAAGAGGTTTTTGTGAACAATGTATATGAATTCAACCCTATAGTTTTTCTTTCAATTATTGACCAATACACATACTATGGCATGCATTTTCCTAAGCCCATTTGTACTTAACTTTGACCATAAGTTGTTTAAAAAAATTTCATCTTGGTAGATTCATTTTGGGAAAATGACCCATCATTTAAAGAGGTTTTTGTGAGCAATGTAACTATATTTAAGCCTATCCTTTTACTTTCAGTTATTGACCAATGTACAGACTATGGCGTGCATTTTACTAAGCAATTCATAGCTTCACTTTGAGCAAAAGCTGTTTAAAAAATGACATCTTGGTAGATTCATTATGGGAAAATGACCCATCATTTTGTGAAACTAAAATATTTTTTGTGAAAAATGTAACTAGATTCAGTCCTGTGGTTTTACATTCAATTATTGACCAATGTACAGACTGTGGCATGCATTTCACTAATCCCATTTTTTTTAATCTATGCTTTGTTTTTACTGAGTGTTGTTTGAAAACATGCCATCTTGGTAGATTCATTATGGGAAAATGACCCATAATTTTAGGAGTCTGAAAGAGGTTTTTGTGAACTATGTATCTAGCTTCAACCTTGACGTTTTACTTGCAAATATTAACTAAAGTATAGATTGTGGCATGCATCATACTAATCCCATTTTTAAGAATTTACACTTTGTTAAGCGACGCCAGATCATCACCAGTGCTATGCCATCGAAATTAACCAAATGTAGATTTCATCGATGTTAACCAAACATCCAGCCCGATGCTATTTATATGCCATTGACGATAACCAAAAATTGATGGCATAGCACTAGCATTGGACTAGATGTCAGTTAAGGTATGTCATGGAGAAATAGAATTAAAAAATAAAGAATAGGATATCTCTTGGTGGATCATGGATAACGCTACTTAGATCACTCAATTTCAAATCCTATCTATAGTTGAAAGTATAAGATCTTCTTAGATTATAAATTAATTATGGCATATATCCTATGGACATGGGTAACTAATTTTTATACAACTAATGGTGACCCAATAGGATATAGAGGATAGGTACATGGTAACCCTTGTGGATCCTTGAGAAATGGTTTCAAACTCTAGTGAACAGGTCATGTATTATTAATATTTCCTCTTTAAAGTGGTAAGTTTCTGAGTCTTCACCTTCTATTGTAGTTTACTTAAAAATACACATGGAATTTTGTACTATGAATAATGAAATTTGAGGGATATGTTTCTTATCACATGCTTATTAGTGATGAATTTGGGTTGTATATTTGTAGGATTAGAAGCTCCATATGTGGTAACATATGTGTGATGTTTAATCATTTATGAATCCCCTTCAATTACTGCCAACATAATTGCATCTTTAGGCATGGAAGGGGTTTGTTTGTATACATGAAGAGTGTAAATATGAAAAATGAAGTTATCACAAATCATCATTACCTAGTATACTTGTGTTTTGGTGGATCACTGATATAGAAACCATTAAAGGATACAATAAGGACTTTTTAATTTAATTATCAATCCAGGAGCATACAAAGTTAAGAGGTGTTGTGCATTATCTATGCAACTGACAAGAGGTTCTATACTACTAAAAGGAAAACAAGGAAACTACTACTTTAAATACGAATGCATGAATTAACTTGAATGAAGAAAATGACAATTGAATAAGCGGATCTATTGTATAGCTATCAGATATAACTATTTAGCTAAGAATCAAGAGCAAGTAATTGAATTGAAATGCTAAGAGACAATTTAAACAACATAATATAGAGGAACTCTCTGGTCTGGAATTCACTTCCATGAATTGATTATATCCCTAAAAAAATTCTCTTACACTCAATAATAATTATTCGAACTACTAAATTACTGAACGAACTAAGTGTATGGAACGGCAAATCATAAAGCGACAATTGAAGGTAATGTATTAATTGAAGAACCACAAACAATAATAATTCATAGATAATATACTGAATCTATTCCATGAAATGGTAGAATAGAAGGAAAATGTTATAAAGATTGAATTAATATAAAACTACAAAGTACAATAAAATGAACTACAAGGATGAATATTGAACTCTGTAAGAAAACAGAGCAGTAATAAACCATAAGCTAATTGATGCTAAGCTGAGTTACCTTAACCACATAAGATACGACTCCTATATTACCTTGATGGGGGCCTCCCTAAGGTAGATACAAGAATCCAAATAAAACTAAAAAAACTCAGAAGATGAAATAAAAATTGTTTTTCCATTAATATATTAATTGTCAATAATCCACTTGAGCTATATAGGTTGTAAATAAAAAATATGATATGTCTTCAAAATAGAAATAAGAGGCGAGTGTCATAGATTTGTCGGCTCGTCGTCTGACTTGCCTTGTCAAAACCGTGTGACACTGTTAGGGCTTGTCCAACTCAAGGGCGCACCTGCAGACTACGCCTAGAGCAACAGAAGTAATTTACCTAAATTGTTATTAATTTTACTTATGGATGCCTATGTCAGCGCACTTGGCCAAATTTAAAAATATACATAACATCCATGAAAATAAGACTGAACAGATAGGTGGGGTTTCCCAACCAGCGAACCCCAGAAAGCTTCTCTTATTAATATGAAATAAAATTACATCAGTGGAGTTTCCAAACCGACAGAGCTCTGTGTGCGCCCAACTAGATAACACACAACAATATTAAATCTAGAATAAATTCCTTTCTACTCCCTTCCTACAGTTGCAGATGCTTAGCAAACTCCTCTTTGTGTCTTCTTTTCCAACAATTTCCATTTTCCTTCTTTCCAAGTCAACGCGCTTCCTTTATAAGCATTGAGTTTGGATTGGGAGCTACCCAAAGTGGGCTCTCCCATGATTGGTGCCCACGCTACCTCCTTCATCTCCATCCAAGCACTCTTTGTCCTCGCGAGCCATGATGCAAAAGGGACCAGCACCCCCTCCGTGTGAGCGTTCTCATGGGTCAGAGTGTCACTTTCTCCGACTCTTGGGTGGGTTTAGCGCCCAATGCTATCGTGTGCTCCGTCATGTACGCGCGTCGCATGACCAAGATGCCACCTTATCGCGGGCTTCCAATGAGGAACCATGTTTTTATATAGATAAATTTTTATATATTAGACTTTGGGATGGACTAACATCTATGTTTTTCATTAATTGCTCGAGGAAGAGACAACTGTACTTTCTAGATTGATTTTATGGTAGTGGTTACAAATTCAAAATAAATAATTATAAAATAAAAAAGAATATTGAAAATATCTGGTAGCTCATGCATGGATAACTGGTAGCTGGTGCATGGATAACTCTTAGCTAATACATAGAGAACTAGAAAACAAGTAATTGATAACTTATTTGTGACACTTTAATTGTGACCTATCAATATTCACAAACCACAAATTAAATAAATTTACTTATAATTAAACAATATATACAAAAATAATATGTTAAATAAAATTATTTAGAATTATTTAACTATTTTACATTTTGAATTTTATTTGTCATGATTTGATGTAGTAAATAAATCCAAATCATGTACTAACTTTTAACTAATTAATTAGATAAATCCAAATCATATACTAATTAAGGAAATCCATAATGTTTAGTTGAAAGCTTGTCGATACATGTGATGAAATATTGAAATGTAAACGTATGGCAACTGGGCAGAAAATGCCAAACTCGCTTATCGGTTTGCGGAAACTTTTGAAACCGTTGTTTCATATACTAACTTTATTAAAATGGAATGTTCAGAAATGATTTGAATTCGATGTCTTAAATGGATCAACCAGTCCACATCAATAGTTGAAATTTTTAATTTTTTTGGGGCATAAATTGTACCTGCTAAGAAGCAACGTGTAACATCAACATAATTTTGATTTGTAAGGATGTATAATTCAATTATCTTTTGTCTGGGTTCTAGACTTACACTTTTTAAAAATTTGAAACTCAAATTGTCGGGTTGGGAGGTCTTACAAAGAAAAATCCTAATATTAATATTACGCCGATCTGAAAATTACATTATTATTTTAATATTATTACTACATATTTTTTTGTTTTTTTACAGAAACTAAAAAGGAAATATATATAAAAGGTGGTTGTGCACAGCCATTCAATACATTCTTACAGAGCCTGAGTATCTGAGCAAAACAGGGTTACAGCACCAGGGAATAATCCACTGTGGTTTCCAAAAAACTTCCCTATAAGACTGATCTAAACGTTTAGAGCCTCGGGTTGTATAAGCCCGTATAAACTGTTTACACAAAAATTTGCAGAAAAACATACATATAAAACCAGACAAACAAAAGACTAAGGATTGCCTCCAGGCTTGACAACAGATTCTTCTTCCATAGGCAGCGCAACTTCATCACAGACACCATTGACTCGACTAACCTGATTCAGAGAGATAAGTCGCTGGAGATCCTCCTGGATCTTGTCCACCTTCCCCATCAGTTCACGGAGATTGCTCTCATTGTCGTCAATGCGAGCATCATGGTTGCTTATTTGGTACGAGGTGTAGCTGACAGTATCCTCCATTTTCTTTATATCCTTGGCCATTTCACGATTATCCATAACACTTATGGAGAGAAGCTCATACATACGTCGCAGATTTTTCTTGATGTCCGCCAATCCACCATTATCCCCTGCCTGAGCCATGTAATCTTCCTCTGTCAACAGAGTTCGAGCAAGCTGGGACTGAACAGCTTGAACCGAATTGCCTACGAACTGAGACTGTTCGAGATTCCCAGAGACGAATAAGGTGTTGCAGTATGTTCTGAGCACCAGCAATTCCTTGTTCAGTGATAAGCCTTCACTTCCTTCAAAGGTCAAAGTGCCAATGCTTCCAGCCTCCCAGCTAGTGCACCTGCAGCCAATAACCGTGCTTTTTCCGCCGTTACCTCTTTTACCAGAAATTGCAGACTGAATGAGCAGAAGAAAATTACACGCACAAGGAGTGAATGCAGCTAGAGCCAATCGCTCCTTTACCACTGTGCGAATGAGAGGGAGCGCCTGCCACGGGACTTGCAGGCTCCCCTCTTCTATTCCTGAAACCGACAGCAAAATGTATTGCAGAGTCTCTAGTAAACCAGAGCTGAGAGACATAAGGGAGAGAACAGTCGCCTTGCTACAAACAAAAGCCATGAGATTCAACAAAACCGAGACGCAAACATGCGAAGGGGGAGAAGGGTTATCCCTGAATTGAATGGGATTTAATTCGACTACCGCCGAGGGAAGGAGGAGACAGAGGGGGAACCACGCGGCACGAGGGCGAGGGAGGGAAGGACTGTGCCATAAATGGAGGAGGCCAGCTAAGGAGGGACGCGGGGCATTGAAAAGAGGGAAGGGGGAAGCGTTTAAAGGTGATGGGATGGCAGGAGGGAGGAGGGATAGGGGATGAGCGGGGAGGGCTAAGGAGAAGGGGAGAGCCCCATGGGGAGGAACCCAAAGGAATAACCACAAATTAAACCTATAGTTTGAACTTTGATCCTTCTTATAACTTTTCCCATTTGTTTGCAAGGAGTGAGGGCAAAAACTATCTTTGCGTTTCATTATGGAACATGCTTGAATATGGAGGGGTTCCCATTTTGCTTGAGATGACCCTATTGAAGAGAGGCCCCCAGGTTGGCCAAGCTATCTGCTGCCGAATTATTGGATCTGAGGATGTGATATGGTTCGTATGAGCTGTGCATAAGTAGCTTAACTTTATTGCACAGACGGCGACATTTTACTGCTCCCTTAGAGTAGCCATTGATCAATTTAGATATTACGTGCTTAGAGTCTCCAAAGATCAGGACCTTGTGGTAATTTTTCCCCTGCAGAAGCTGCAAGCCTTGGAGGAGAGCTAACCATTCTGCTTCATTATTGGTTCGAGTCCCTAATCCCCAAGCGAAATTTTGTTCTATTTGTCCTCCGGGATCCAGTAGAATCCCCCCCGCTCCTGCCACCCCTTACTACATATTGTGTGAAGAGTAGCCAAGTACTTTCTTTTTTCCAAAGAAAAAAATCGTAAACATTTTATTCACATTCAGCAGATGGCCCTCAAGGTCCATTATACAAAAATTCAACTAAGAAGTTGTCATTTACATAAGAATATTTGCCTCAGAATGAGCACAAAATCCAAATCCATATCCAAAACTGATCCAACTGTAAAGTTGTCATTACATACAAAAAAGATCATAATGTTCACCAAACTTTTCAGCAGAAAAGAAATTCAAATACCATGCAACAATTAAGTCTGATCTTAGCAGACTTATTTCATCATTCCTGATCACTCAGGTCAGATCAACTGTGTCAGGTGATCAAAAGCAAAAAAACCAGACCAAAACTAGCTGGCTGATATAGTCTCAAAAAAAATGAATGATAAATCAAAAGCTGATCAAAAAATCAGCAGCTAGAAAATAGGCCAATTCCAGACCATCCAATGAAGAAAGTTCATATTCATATCCATTTCAGCACCAAATAAAAGAGGCCAAAACAGCCAGCATGTCAAGCTCTTAGTATGTTGCTTGAGATCACCAAAATGCAAAAAGATGCATATTAATTTCAGCCAAGGCATCATATCAAGGGTGGAGCATAATCAAGTAATCCAGAAATGCCCAATGCATTAATATCTCCAAAAAAACCAGCAAAAACTGTCTGATAAGAACAAAATGCAAGTTGCCACCATCATGAAAAAACAGTCCTAAACTGCAAAAAACAGACAGCTCACAACAACATATTAGAAAACTTGAAAGGTTTCTATAATTTCTGCCCCTCTCTATTCACAAGTACACCAAAAACTTTCAAGTATGCTGCCACCTGCTTTAGCCAAAGTATCTGCTTTGAAGTTTCTTTCCCTATAAATGTGTTTGAAAGACACATAATCAAGACTGTCAGCTAAATAGTGAACATCTTGAAGAATCATGGCTAGTTCAAGATTTTGTAATCGATACTTACCAGAAGCCCAATTTATAACTAACTGGGAATCCCCAAAAAATTGAATTTTATCCAAATTATGCTTTCGAGCCAGCCTAAGGAGAAGCTTAAGTGCACATAATTATGCAAAATTATTAGTACCCAAGCCTAAACCTGCTTTGAAAGTAACATAATGCCTATCAGATATGAACAATATACCTCCAGCCCCACAAATCATTGGGTCCCCAGCTGCAGATCCATCAAAGTAACCCCATGCAAAAGATTGATCAATTTCTTCCACAAAAATTGATCTGATAGAGACCACAGATAAGGACTGTGGTAAATTCTTCAACATACCCAAGCTATAGCTTGATATCTGTGTAGGAGTTGAGTCAAGATCCTCAAAGCAGGATCTATTTCTTACTTTTCATATAAACCAGAGTACAATGATAGGTAAAGATTTAATAAGTACCACATCTGATAAAAAACACTAGTTTTTAAAACAAGCAGATAGAGAATCTCCAATCCAAAGATTATTAAGTTTCAGATGATCCTCAATAATTGACCAAACAGATTGTGTAAAAGGGAAATCTACTGCAATATGAAAATTGGATTCACAATTCTGTTTGCATAAAAAACACCTACCAGGACCTTCTCTACCTCTCAAGCAGAGAACATCCCAGGTCAATGCTTTACCAGAGAGAAGAAACCAGCTATTTTTTTTTTTTAGTGGACACTTCATCTTCCATAAGACCTTCCACCACCAGATTGATTCCACTTCCCTATTAATAAGTTCAGCATATCCCACTTCAGGAGAATACTTGCCTGTTTTAGATAAATTCCAGATGAGACAATCATCTGCAGTAGAAATTCTAACATGGCTAGACTTGAGAATGGCAATATATCCATTCCAAGCAGCAATCTCAAGTGGATCATTAAAACCCAAGGAGTCTGTAGATAACCATTCTTGTGACATCAAAACAGACATACCATGAATTCCAATATCAGAAAGAAGATGAAAACCAGCCAAATGTAATCTATCAATCATAGGAATAGGAAGAGCATGTCTCCATTTACATCCAAACCATGGATCTAAACCAATACGAACAACATTTCCAGAACCAATCTTCCAAACCAGAAAATTTCCAATGAGATCAAAAGCCCAAAGAACAACTTTCCAGTAGATAGAAATGTTCTTTTTATTTTTAACAGTAGATCTTATCCAGTCCAGAGTATTCATTGGATAAATATATTTTTGTATTTCTATCTTAACCCATAAACCCCAACCATGAATGATATCCCATACCTTTTTTGCTGCAAGAGCCTTGGCAAATAAAACAGGGACTTTAAGTCCCCAACCACCCATAGATTTAGGCATAGCAAGAAACTTCCAAGATATCCAGGGTAAACCAGAAGAGTTCTGTTTGCCAGCCCAAAGGAAGTTAAAACAAAGATTTCTGATTTTGTCTATGACACCCATAGGAACCCAAAAATGCATCCAATAGACTGGAACGACCTCTAAAACAGCTTTAATCAATATCAGCTTTCCTCCTTTGGACAACCAACGAAAGCTCCAATTCTGAATCCTTTGTTCAACTTTAATAATTAGCCAATCCCAATCCCTAATAAGATATCTGCAAGGTTTAAGTTGAAACCCAAGGTACTTCATGCCATTTTCAATTCTAGCAACATGAAAACTAAAGATATTTTGTAATGTAATAACTTCAGAATCTTCCAAACAGGAGTAGTATAAAGAAGATTTATTATCGTTTATTTGCATCCCAGCTGCCTTACAAAAATGCATTAAAATATCATAGAGAGTAGAGAGATATTGTTCAAAACCATCATTAACCATGACAATGTCATCCACAAAGAGAACATGAGTTAATACTGTTTCATTACCAAAAGATAAACCATGATAAGTCTCACGCATTGTAGCATGAAGAATAGCACTCCCAAGGCCTTCAACCACAATAAGAAACAGAAGTGGTGCCAATGGACACCCCTGTCTGAGTCCCCTACCAGATTTAAAAAAATTTGTAGCAACACCATTGATGAGCAGAGAGAAAGAGACAGGTGATAGACTGCTCATAACCCACACAATAAAATTCTCTGCGAAACCCATTTTTGCAAGAATAACCCGAAGATAAACCCAGCTGACTCGGTCATATGCTTTAGATAGATCGATCTTAATCATAACAACTTTTAAGGATTTAACATGCATAGAACGCATACCTTTCTGAATGACACCTACAGCATCGTCTATCTGCCTTCCCGACAAAAATCCAAACTGTTCACCAGAAATACATCGACTCAAAACCTTTCTGATTCTGATCGATATAATCTTACCAATAATTTTGTATACAAAATTACACAGAGATATAGTCCTAAAATCCTCAAAAGATAAAGGACTATCAATCTTAGGAATAAGAGCAAGAAAGGTAGAGTTAAAAACACCTGGGATCTTTCCACTTAACCGGGACAATTCAATGACTCTTAAGAGGTCTTCACCCAAAGCATCAAACATGCATCTATACACCTCAACAGGAATACCATCCGGTCCAGGACTCTTATCATTTTTGCTGATGGATAAGATATGCTTGATATCTTTAAGAGTAATAGCCTGCATAAGCTCAGCATTTTCATCCTCAGAAACATAAGATGGGAAATGACCAGCACTATGAACAATTTCTGGAAGATGGAGATCAGCTTCTTCTTTAAAAAGGCTTTCAAAGTGCTGTATCCTAGCCTCAGCTATAGCCTCAGATCCTTCCACAAGATTTCCAGAATCATCATAAAGTTTCCAAATTGAATTGCGACATTTCCTATGAGCAACAAATTTGTGAAAGAAAGGAGTATTATCATCACCACAACTCAACCATAACGCCCTACTTTTCTGGCAAGCCCCCTTTTCCTGAAAAAGAAGAATAGCACTCTTGCGAGATTCAATCTCAATCAGTAAATCTTTATCAACCACTGATATAATACCAGAAATATGACTATCATGAAATCTTTTTAACTCAAATTCAATATCAACCAAATCTTTAATGTTCTGAGCTTTTTTATTCAGTGACCACTTAGTAGAAATTACTTTAATTCGCTTAAGATTCTCACTAAATTGTGCATCAGGAGATAAAGCAGACTGAACATCAAAGAGAACCCAACAATCCTTTAAAGCTTCAACCAAATCAATATGATCCAGCCATCCTGCATTAAACTTGAAAGGACTATGGGCCTTCGGAGTCTGAGAAGAAATTTGCAGAAAGATAGGTTGATGATCAGATACACATCCACACCCAATCCATTGTTTAAGAAGGAAATCACAATCTAGGAAGTCAGCCGAGACTAAAAGACGATCCAACCTTTTACAAATACCCTCAGCACCAACTCTACGATTACTCCAGGTAGGAATAGCTACCAACGGGTTGATGTCAACAATCCCCAATCTCTCCAACATATTGTGGAAAAAATTAGTTAATGGATCAACTTGGGCATGAACCCCCCAAACTTCAGAATGACCCAAGGAAAAATTAAGATCGCCTCCAAAAACTAAATAAGGAGACATGAGATAGTCCGACTTGATCATGTTATTCCAGAAAGTTTCCCTATCCAGATAGGGCGCATAAATATTAACAAAGGATATTTCCTTTTGTAAATCAGAAGAAAATAAAACAGCACACAACCCTACTTTTATTGCCCAGGCATTATGAAAAAGAAAATTACAAGACTTCCATCCTAAAATAAGTCCACCCGATCTTCCCATAGCATCCACCGAAATGAACAGCTATCCATGAATCAAAAGTTCCAAATCTTGAACCAACGCACACCCCTCAATCATAGTTTCTTGAATAAAGACAACATCAACAACATGTTGATCAATAAGTCTCTTAACTGCTAGTTTCTTGGGAAGACTAGCCAAACCCCTAACATTTAAGGACATAAGGATCATGTAGAAACCTTGTTAAGGGAAAATGCTCTGAGCGCCCCAACACCTCTCAAAACAGGATGTAATACATTTTGATTCCCAATCAAACCCTCATCTACTTCAAGATTCCCAGGTTTATCCTTGACAGGCAGAGAAATCTCCTGAACAGATTTTGAGCACGAGCGAAGATAATACCCCTTGCTAACAATTGCCTTACAAGGAGATACAAACCCAAGATCCTTCAAAGATAAATTCGGAACAGTAGGAATTAAGGCCTCAGAAGAAATATTCAGAAATGGGATATTATCAAGATCATCCATAGAATTAGAAATACTTCACCGTTTAAGTTTGGCTAATGGTTCAAAACCAAGAGAAACAGATTGCATATCCAAATTCTCATCCACAGACTTTCCAGCCTTAGCAGTAGACTGAATCCCATCAGATTTGACTCTCCAATTATCCAAATTCTCATCCATAGACATTCCAGCCTTTGCAGTAGACTGAATCCCATCTTTTTTTACTCTCCAAATTTTGGAAGAAGAATGTTTATTAAATAGAAGAGAGCAATCATTTTCTAGATGTCCAAACCCATGACATCTAAAACATCTAAAGGGAAGTCCCAAATAATCCAATGGCTGAGAGAAATCACTATTACCCTTTTTAATGACCAGTTCAGTAGGTAAGCCCAAACGAAAGTCTAATAGGACAAGAACCCGGCCTATACAACAAACCCCAGAGTGTAAATAAGTAAAATCAGTTTCCAAATGGGTTCCCAAAGTATTTCCAACAAGTCTGAAGAAATCAGTAGACCAGAATTCAAAAGGTAAATTTGGGAGTTTGACCCAAATAGGAACTTGGTCATACCGTTCCTTTCGCGGATCAAATAAGGGAGTCCACCTCTTGATAAGTAGGCCAGCATTATCCCATTTCCAAACTCCAACTAGGATCCTATCAGCATCATCCACTGAAGAAAATTTAAATGCTATCCATCCCCTTGGAAGCATATAAATATCAGGACTAGTGCTGATAATCCCATTCCAAGACCTTACAGCCCACCCTTGCAGAGATTCAGAATTATAATTATGCCATCCAAACCTCCCAACCAAAGTCAAAGCATTGGTGAGAACAATATCATTTAAAAGCACATCTTCCCCCAAAGTCATTAAAACTAGATTTATCTTCTTGATGGGTTTAGGCAGCCTCTTCTTAGACTTAGATATACCGTTGCTACCAGAATAATGAGGAGCATGCACATGTTCATTATCAGAGTCCATAGACTTGATAATTTCATGATTGGCATCAGAAATAGGAGAAATTCCCATCTCTGCATTCATGCCTTTACTAACCTCTTGAACCATCCCAGCTTCCTGTAGACTAACCAGTAAACTAATAGGCTTGTCAATCTGATAACTAGAAATATGTTCACAAGCACCCAATTCGTTGTTCATCATACCCAAAGTATCCGAGGGGAGACCCATTCTTATAGAAGAAGGCAAAATCCCATCCAAGATACTATTCCCATACAACTGAAGAGCTGGCGAGGCTTGCCCGCGTCTCTCCAAACAAGTGGAGACCTGGAAATCATTTTCCGAACAATCCTCGTGTTGAGGATCCAAACATGGGAAAACCCTATCTCCCATAACTTTCCCAGGAGAATAAACCATAGAGCGTTTATCCTAACCAAAACCCATCTGGGAAACAGACAGATGTCCCACGGGGGCTGAAACTACAGGACAAGGATATAAAGGATTCAAACGAGACAAATTAGTTCACCCACCCAGACTTCTTCCATCTAGATAGTCCATGGAAGAAGTTACCTTATCCAAAATATCATCTAGGCTAAGGGTAGACCCCAAATCACCCAGATTAAAATGCAGAGGCAGATAGGTCACAGTGGCCCGATTCTCCTCTCCAAAATCCTATTTAATAATGTTTAGACACCCTGGCGACGTACGGGCCAGGGATTTCATCGCCCGAAGCGACATAACAAAAAAATCAATCGAGCTGATCCCCCAACCCAGAACTGTCCAAAATAATACAAAACAACACCCGCGGACAGGATAAAAACTGCCACTAGAGGCAGAGTTCAAAAGTCAAATAAACCCTCCCGTCCAAAGACCCCTGTAAGTGCAGCACAAACAGAGCGAGAAAAAAACCGCGCCTTCGCCACAGAGAAAGTATAAGGTCAAAGCATAAACCAATCACCACAAATCCGAAGATCAAAAACCAGCATCCACAACATTAATGATAAATGGCTTCGAACCGAAAGCAATCCAAACTCAATCAATAAATATCAATCTCAGCAAGGGCACTCAGACACAGCAAACACTACTGTCATGAAAAGCCAACTCCAACGGCCAAGAAACTCCAGAAAAATCCAGATAACCGGCCAAAAATAACACCATAAAACCCAAAACAAGCTATACAAGCTCCATACCCCGCTCCCTAGAGCTAGATAAACCTGATGAATCAAAGCTCTCTAGAAAGAGTAGCCAAGTACTTACATTACAGGATAGCTATATGTTGTAACTTTATATAACATGCAATTTTTTTACAAAATTAAATAAAAAAGCAGAAGTTGTTGACCAAAATAATAGATATTTTGATGTGTAAAATTATTTTTTAATGTGAAAATTTTAAGATTAAGAAAATTTACACTTAAAGAAAAAATTTGGATCTATCTCCATATTTAATAGATCCAGGTTTAAAATATATCTATGTTGGTTATAATAAAAATAATTTGTAAATTCAATTTCAATATAATTATTACAAAGCAAAATGATAATATGAAAGCAAAATGATAATATGAAATATATATATATATATATAAGGAGTTTTAGGGTTAATTTTACATAGAGATAGATCCAATTTGTTCAAAATGTATATTTAGCATTGCGAGAAATAAAGTTGTAGGTGAATTTTGGTATAGGGCTGGTGCAAGCTAATGCTGGTCACTTATGACTCATTCGTTGCAATGGACTTCTGGAAAAACAGAAATCTGAACGTCAAAAAGCAATATTAGAGGTACCTACACAACTTTTTGGAATATGGTGTAAGAATATGAAACGTGGACAATCGGCTTACCTTCTGGAATATATAACTTTTATTTATGGAAACTAAGCATAAATCCCAAAAAACGAGGTTATTCTAAGGTTGGTATGTTATATTTTTCCCAAAAAATAATGAATATGTTTGCGTTGGTCCACTCGTTTGGTATGCAAATGGTGGAATTTTGTGAAAAAAATTATATATAGTTGTTTATAACAGGTGTGTCTAGCGCAACGTTATTTTTCCATATTTATTTATATTATATTTTTTATTTTTCAAATTAAGGAAGTCAGTGATGCCCTAAAATGACAAGGTCCAGCGTTGGTCCACCACATCTTGGTCTTCACATAGTCAATGAACAATATTTTTTTTAAGGATGTAGGTCTTTGTGTCTTCTTGTGCGGGTTCTTTTTTGTTTTCTAAATAGGTGAGCCAATAAAAGGTTATAGCCGAAGCAAATAGCCTACCTTTTGTGTTAGATTGACATTATTCCATTTAAAATTAAATAAAAAATAGAAAAATATAATAGATTTAAATAAAAATTACATATTCAAAATCTACAAACAGAGTTACACAAGTGTGTGAATTTTCATTAATAGTGGACAAGCGTGGCATATGGAAAATCATGCACGAAATAGGAGAAGTGGTACAAAACAAGTTTTTATGTCATAAGACAGTCCAAACCACTTGATTGGGCAACCCAAACCTAAAACCAAAGCAACCAAGTCATCCACCACGTTGGTTGGAAAAAAGGTGCCTCCAAAATTCTAAATTTAAATCATGCGCGCACATAGTTTAAAACACAACGCACACACACTAAAAGCGCAATCATGCTACTTTACGCGCACACACTAAAAGCACGATCGCACTACTTTGTGCGCACGCGTTAAAGACACGTGCACACATTTGTTAAGTAAACACTTTGTTTTGATTTTATTTTCAAGCATTTGCAATGGAATGATGATGAGGAGGAGGAGGATGATGACAATGATGATCAAATGAGGATGATGACTATGATGACGATGAGGAGGAGGATGATGAGGATGATGACTATGATGATGAGGAGGAGGATGATGACAATGATGATGATGATGATGATAATGATGAACAATGATGGTGATGATGATGACGATGAGGATGAGGATCACGATGACTATGAGTATGATGACGATGATTACGATGATGATGATTATGATGATGATGATGATGATTACGATGACGAGGATGATGATGTTGATGACGACAATGATGAGGAGGAGGAGGATGATAATGACTATGATGATGAACAATGATGGTGATGATGATGATGAGGAGGAGGAGGAGGATGATGATCACGATGACTATTACTATGATGACAGTGATTATGATGATGATGATGATAAGGATGATTTCAATGACGATGATGAGGATGATGACTATGATGATGAGGACGAGGACGAGTATGATGATGACGATGACAATGATGATGAACAATAATGATGATGAGGACGAGGATGATGACGACGACGACGATGATGAGGAACAATGATGATGATGATGATAGGTTTAGTTGAAACTTTCTTTTGATTTTATTTTCAAGCATTTGCAATGGAATGATGATGATGAACGATGATGATGATGAGGAGGAGGAGGATGATGGCAATGATGATGATGAGGATGATGACTATGATGATGATGATGATGAGGATGATGACTATGATGATGATGATGATGATGATGAACAATGATGGTGATGAGGATGAGGATGATGAGGATGATGATGATGAGGATGATGATGAGGATGATGAACAATGTTTATGATGATGAGGATGATGACAATGATGATGATTAGGATGATGATGATGATGATGATGATGATGACGACGACGATGAACAATGATGGTGATGATGATGAGGATGATGATGATGATGATGACGATGATGATGAGGAACAATGATGATGATGATGATGATGATAGGTTTAGTTGAAACTTTGCTTTGATTTTATTTTCAAGCATTTGCAATGGAATGATGACGATGAACAATTATGATGATGATGAGGATGATGACTATGATGATGAGGATGAGGATGATGATGAACAATGATGGTGATGATGGTGAGGATGATGAGGATGAGGATGATGAGGATGATGATGATGAGGAGGAGGATGACGATGATGATGATGTTGACGATGATGATGATGAACAATGTTGGTGATGATGATGATGAGGATGATGACAATGATGATGATGAAGATGATGACTATGATGAGGATGAGGATGAGGATGATGATGAAGATGATGATGATGATGACAATGATGATGAACAACAATGTTGATGATGATGTTGATGATGATGATGATGATGAGGACGAGGATGACGATGATGATGACGATGATGAGGAACAATGATGACGATGATGATAGGTTTAGTTAAAACTTTGCTTTGATTTTATTTTCAAGCATTTGCAATGGAATGATGATGATGAACAATGATGATGATGAGGAGGAGGAGGATGACAATGATGATGATGAGGATGATGACTATGATGATGATGATGAGGATGATGATGATGATGACTATGATGATGATGATGAGGATGATGATGATGATGATGTCGATGATGATGACGTCGATGATGATGATGATGAACAATGATGGCGATGACGATGATGAGGATGAGGATGATGATGATGACGATGATGTTGTCGATGATGAACAATGTTGGTGATGATGATGATGAGGACGATGACAATGATGACAATGAAGATCATGAATATGATGATGATGAGGATGATGATGATGATGACGATGAGGATGATGATGATGATGACGATGACAGTGATGATGATGATGAGGAGGAGGAAGAGGATGATGATGATGACTCCGATGATGAGGAACAATGATGACAATGATGATAGGTTTAGTTGAAACTTTGCTTTGATTTTATTTTCAAGCATTTGCAATGGAATGATCCGGATAAACAATGATGATGATGACGAGGAGGATGATGACAATGATGATGATGAAGATGATGACTATGATGAGTAGGATGAGGATGATGATGATGATGACGGCGACGACGACGACGATGATGAATAATGATGGTGATGATGATGATGATGATGATGATGATGACGACGATGACTATGACAAACAATGTTGGTGATGATGATGATGATGACAATTATGATGATGAGCATGATGACTATGACGATGAGGATGAGGATGAGGATGATGATGATGATGATGATGACAATGACAATGATGATGAACAATGATGGTGATGAGGATGACAATGACGATGATGATGATAGGTTTAGTTGAAACTTTGCTTTGATTTTATTTTCAAGCATTTTAAAAGGAATGATGATGATGATGAACATTGATGATGATGAGGATGAGGATGAGGATGAGGATGAGGATGACGATGATGAGGATGACGATGATGACAATGATGATGAACAATGAAAATTATGATGATGCTAATGATGTTGAGGAATAATGATGATGATGATGATAGGTTCAGTGTTGGAGGCCTCCCTTACCCTCCACTAGCCATAGGCAAGGATCCTAAGACCTCATAATGGCACCCATGGGCCTAAGAAGAAAGTAGGGGGTGAAGACTATATTGTAAAAAAAACTCAAAGTAATCATGAATAAAAAGTTGTTGTTGAAGAACATTAGTCATTAAATGAAATAAACGTTAGTGAGTAAATGCTCTAAATGTTAGGCAGGCGCGCGTGCGTTTGATTTTGCTTGCGCGTCAATGCACGCGCACAGTATTATACATGCGTGTGCATGCTTAAATACATGTGCATGCACCTATTAGTAGGTAAAAAAATAGAGATCTAGATTCCCGGGATTGCTACCAATTTTCATGGGTTTTCTTTTGTTGTTCGCGCGTTTTGTTCTCCTGAACTCTGCAATTTTGCTCACAATCCATCACCACTCTTTGATCTATTGGATAGAAGCTCACTTTTGGAATCTAACAAGCATATTAAGTGGTCTTGAAAGTTAGTGGAAAGATTCACACTACAAGTTTTCATTGCAAGAAGAGATCATTTTGAATAGGTTTGGGGAATTGTAAATAATTGTTTTAATTCACAAGCTTTCAGATCATTTCATTGATTTATGTTTTATGATATGCCTAAAACAATATCTCTCTCATATACAGCATTTAATTTCATAAGAATAAATCCCAACTTCACATCTAAACAAGTCTCATATTCTCCATACAAGATGAAGTATGCGATGTTAACTAATTTACATTTGCACATGAATATATTTTGATTTCACACAATGATGGCATAGATGAAGTTATCTCTTGAGACTCTTAAATTTAAAAAAAAACTTTGAAGTAATCATGGGAGAGGGTCCATATTGAATAGTTCACCAAGTTTTCCATATTCTCTATACAAGATGAAGTATGCAATGTAGACCAATAATCATGTGCACATGAATATATTTTGATTTCCCACAAGGATGGCCAAGATGAGGTTCTCTATTGAGACTCTTAAATTTGTATAAAAACCATGGAAGCAATCATGGGAGAGGGTCCATATTGAACAGTTCACCAACTTGTCCATGCTCTCCTCTTCATGCTAGATTTATCATAACATGCCTTTGAGCTTGACATGGATGCCTCTACCTCAATGATTTCTCCTTTTTTCGAGGGATTTTCAACCTCCTCATTTCACACATATTCTTTTGACTTCCAATAATTTTTTAACACAAAGGAAGTCATAATCCTATAGCTGTAATACCTGCAAACTTGACTATCTTTACTTGACTCAAATAGAGTATAGAAATGAAACTTTGGTTCGAACATAAAGAGAAACCTTTAATCAATGTTTATGTATCAATGCCAATAATTAGCATACTAACATATCTGTAATTTAGTTAATTATGTTGGAACGCGTCATGTATCTTGTATAATGGAACTAATACCTTATTTGTTGCTTATTATGCAGGGGTAGACCTCATAGTTTTGATAAAGAAACTTTTGGATATGGGAAACTCACGTAACAGAGCAAGAAAAACTAGAAGGAATATGCCCATTGAAAAGGAAAATAAGGTAAGAGAAAAGACCGGGTTGGCAATGGAGAGAGTGAGACATGGTCCAGACATTTCCACTGATACTTCGATTGATCCTAACGGAGTTGATGACATAACAACCTCTAATTCAGAACCATGGATAAATAGGTTGCGTCCAACAGACCCAAATCAAGTTCCAACATCAACATAGTCTTCAACCAACAATACATCAACGAACCATGTTGAAGCTCTTGAAGACATAGGTGTATTGAGAGATGCTGAGTATGAAGTGTTGGACCTAGGAGCAATGATTAATTTTCAATCTCTCCAAGAAGACCACAACCATGTTGAGCACACTCCCAATATGGACCAACATGTGAATGAAGCACCATAACAAAGAAGCCCTAGGATCCGTAGCTCATGTCCACCTTTCCTACCTCGACTGTCTACTATAAGAAAAATGACTCCTACACATATACATGTGGATGAAATTTTTCTTTCAGGCCTTGAAGGTAATTTCTCAAACGCACTTGCCAATGTAACAAATTAATGAAGGAATATTTTGAATCCAAAGGCAATGCAGGGAAATGTCAATTATTACTATGTTTTTTAAATTCAAATTGTTTAGTTGTTGTTAGGAGAATTCTAGGCATAAATATGGTTAGAAGTTCAGAGGATAACAATCATATTGTTAGAAATCTCCAATCTGATTATAATGCGATTGGGAAGACATCCCACACTAAATATATTTGTGCAGCTCATCGTGTGTTATCAGAATCAGTTGTAAGGAAGTCCACACAACAACGTCGCCTCATTTCACTCACTTCTCAGATACTTAAATTAAATAGAAAAGATGTTCAAAAGTACTCTGTTATAAGAGAAAATCTGGAGACTCTAGGTGGAAAAGATTGTTGGGATTTTGTCGGCAGGTTGCCTCATCAAGATATGAAGCTAATTGATGTTGTCAAGGAATTAGCACAAACGTTCTGGCATGATCATACTAGACCTTCATCTAATCAAAGAGATGTGATAAATTTGAGAAAAGGTTCTATTGAACGTGAACCCCATGTCAAACAATTCCTTGACACAACACAGACTAAACTCTATGAGAGATTCAGGAATGAGCACACACAATTGAACCTGGGCCAAAGGTCCTTTGAGAAATGCAAACCATGGTACGTTCGTATATGCATTGATCAAAACACATGATGTTATAGATACCATGTAGAATATGAATATTTTTATGACACGTATAAACATATATTTTGTAATTTGCATACTAACCTTGAGCAGGGATGCAATGAATTCATAATACCATCGAATGCATCAAGAGATTTTATCGTCAACATGATGTTTCCAAGGCATGAAGGACAAAAATACTATGGAAAATCATGTCTATATGGGAATTGTTCCAGGTGCAGTGGGTTTTCTCTTTTGAACCGTTGCATTCATGGAAGCGATGAGCATCAATTTGGAAATATGAGTGTGGAGATGCAGAGCTTCAAGTACGTAACATATCAATCAGATAGTGCGTAGGAAAGTAAATAGATTGTATTGGTGAAGTCATAGGTGCAAATGATTATTGCATGTTTTTCCTCTTACATGTTTAGTTTCTACATATACATTCTTTAAAGGTGACATTCTAATACAACACTTGTTTTCATGGCAACATGTATGGGTATGTGATTTTTTGATGGAGTTCTACAAGAAAACTGAGAAGTATGTTCAACATGTGCATGAAGAGAAATGGCGGGATGTGCGGTACAGAAAATGCAGGGACAAATTTCCCATTGGGACCATATTGTCAATTGTGGATTTTGCAGAAAACTACACCCTTCAGCCACAAAATGAAATTCAGAGTCAATACTACCAATCCGACCTAGTTAGCATCATGGTACATATTACGTATAGGCATGGCCCTGAGAGCAGCATTAACAATAGGATACTATAGAAGGAGACAAACTTTTACATAAGTGATGACAGATGCCATGATCTGCATTATGTGCAACACTGTTTTTGAATTTTCTATGATCAGCTAAAGGAGGGAGATATACAGATGGATCAACATTGGGTATGGTCAGATGGTTGTGTGGGCCAGTTCAAAAATTCCTGAGTATTCCAATGGATGAGTATGTTACATAAGACTTATAATGTGCCTCATATATGGAACTACTTTGAGACTGGGCACAGGAAAGGTGAGCATGTCGGGGCCGGTGCATGCATCAAGACCACACTACGAAGGGAGGAGATGAGGTTTACCAGAAACCCCCATATCAAAGATGCAGAATCCACAGTTCAATGGTGCTCTACAACAATGTCAGATCGAACTAAAGTGGTAGGAAGGCCAGTCAGGAATTTTTGGCATGTGGTTGACATAGATCAATCACGTTCCTATAGTTGCAGCACAGTACAAGGAACACGTGGATTTCATTCGGTTCGAAGCTCAAACAACCCCCTATTTGAAATATGGACGCGGAAACTTGTTTTCTTTTGTAGCCCTTGTAGCAGTGGTGAATGGGATGAATGCGAATGCATGGATTGGGTTGATCATTGGGATTGTGTGTCACTTGCAGTAGACCCACATGTAGTCAGTGAAACAACCCACTTAGAGGAGGGGCAGTCAATAATTTCGATGGACTACGACCATATCTCAGATATTGTACAACCAGGACACATCTATGCATTTGTTCCCCGAAAGACAATGAATGGGGCACGAATTATTGGTTGGCACGATGCATTCAAGGTAAGAAAATCCTGAACGGATCATTGATTGATGATGAAGGAAATGAATTTCCTATTGGCTCGATGGTGGTTGAGGGTGAATATCTTACACTAGATGGGAAATCAAGAAGAACTAGTGGGCATGTATTCATGGATTACAGACTAGGTTCTATGGTCTATCACTTCACAAACTTGATTGTTGGCACGAACATCCATCTACAGACAATGTCAATGAAGAACTCAACTAAGGTACGTTACTTCTTGCCTCATTCAGAGCACGAGAGATTGATGGAGGCAATTAGCAATATAGAGTATCCAGCTGGCTATATTGAATGAGATTGGGCAATTGTGCTTACACTCCACTTGGATGCCAGTTCCATGAGTGATTGAAATTGACAGCTACTATTAAAAGACAAGACGATCATGATAACTTACTCTGCTTTCTATGTGAACTATTGAAAATCCTTTCCCTTTCCATCTATATCGATGTCATGTATGAATATATAGCATGTATAAATACTTATTACCAAGTATGATATGTTTTATGCACCATCTTGGTAATAAGTATTTATACATGCTATATATTCAGACATGAAATCGATATAGATGGAAAGGGAAAGGATTTTGCAGAATTCACATAGAAACCGAAGTAAGTTATCATGATCGTCTTGTCTTTTAATAGTAGTTGCCAATTTTAATCACTCATGGAACTAGCATCCAGATTTTGACGTGTTGGCTTGCACAAGCACACGATTCTCTACAATTGACTATTTTGACTAGAGACAATTGAATATTTTCTCCATCCCTTTCACACTACTTCTTATTAGCCACTAAAGCTATGCAAGAATACAAATTTTCATCATTTGCATTCTCAATTCCTTCTGTTCTTTTTAATTAGAGATTGAATTATTTGAATGTAACTTTCAAGTGAAAATGTTTGATGCATGTATCTTCAATAGACACCCTTCACTAGTTTAATATTTCACCCATGTTTCTCTTACCTTTGCTATAGGAGTTTAAAACTTATGCCTAGCGTCATTGCTATGATAAACAATACAAGATCAATCCATAATAGGTTTTTGGGTTTCCATTTAATATTGGAAAAAAATTCTAATGTGGTGCAAGAGGCTTAAGCATGTGAGTAATAAAAATGTTGGTCAAAAGTGAGATATTATTGCAGCTAACTGAAACATGCTTATTTTTGTGGTCTTCCATTAGGATTGTATTGCATCTTTTCAAGTTTAAAGTTTTTCCAAAATTGGAGGGAGGAGATATTGTTAGGAAACCAACATCATGTCCTTCACAAGTTTGCTAACTCTGCACTTTATATTTTTCTCTACATGTCCTGCCTGGTAAACCACTATCTTTGCAACTTTCTCTCCAATTTGTGTTGCATCAAGCTACTAATCAAAAAATAATTGCTCTAATATCGTTAAATGGTATTTGACTTGTGCATTATGCTTTCATCTCTAGATTTTAATTGTTATTCTAGTAAGTTTTTATCCTTCTTCTATTTGAGTCAATAATTAGAATTGAATGTGAAAGCAGAAGGTATAACACATATACCATATACAGTTGCTCATGTTTAAGAGATACAGTTTCTATCATATACCATAGTTAAATACACCCATCTTAAGTCAACATAACTTGACATAACTCAAAAACCGAAGGTTGGATCGACGATCCGTCAACACTATTGGTATCCTGGCATGCCATTACCTCTAGAGGGCCCTCTCTACTATGTTTGCATGACCCAGTGACTCCATTGTGCATCAGTTTCATAAACTAGGATTTTGCTCAGTTTCCTTCAATGCAACTCTCGCATTGGTGGGTCAACTATGAAAAACCCTCCACCGTACTAGTCTTGGCAATGTTCCCACATTGGCATTGGCCATACACACCTATTAGATCCAATGACATGCAATCTTGCTACTCCATTTGGTTTTTCGCTCCCGAACCGAGAGTGACCAAGTGTCCTTGAATGACATTTTCATGCGACTTGCAACTCGACATAACTCGACAACCAGAGCTTGGATCAATGAGCCATTGACTCCGTTGATCTCCTGGAATGATATTACCTCTAGAGGGCCCTCTCTGACACATTTTCATGGCCCAATGACTCCATTGTGCATCAGTTTCGTAAACTAGGTTTCTGCTCAGTTTCCTTCAATGCAACTCTTGCATTGGTGGGTCAACTCTGCAAAACCCTCCACTGTGCCAATCTTGGTGGTATTCCCATGTTGGCATTGGCCATACACACCTTTCGGAGCCAATAACATGCAATCTTGCTGATCTGTTTGGTTTTTTCTCCCAGATCAAGAGTAAACAAGTGTCCCTGAATGACATTTTCATGCAACTTGCAAATCGACATAACTTGGCAACCGGAGATCAGATCGAAGATTCGTCGACTCCGTTCGTCTCTTAGCATGCCATTACCTCTAAAGGGCCCTCTCCACCATGTTTTCATGGCCTAGTGACTCCATTGTGCATTGGTTTCGTAAACTAGGGTTTTGCTCAGTTTCCTTTAATGTAAATCTAACATTGGTGGGTCAACTCTGCAAAACCATCCTCCATGACAGTCTTGGTGGTGTTCCCATGTCAACATTGGCCATACACACTTGTCGGAGCCAATGACATGTAATCTTGCTGCTCTGTTTGGTTTTTCGCTCCTGGACCGAGAGTGACTAAGTGTCCCTGAACGACATTTTCATGCGACTTGCAACTCGACATAACTCGGAAACCGGAGGTCGGATCGATGAGTCGTCGACTCCGTTGGTCTCCTGGCATGCCACTACATCTAGTGGGCCCTCTCCACCACGTTTGCATGGCCTAGTGACTCCATTGTGCACTGGTTTCGTAAACTAGGTTTTTGCTCAGTAGATTTATTGATGTTGTAATTTGTTGTAATAAGAGGTTCTAGATATTTTATATGCTTGGAAAGAGTGCCCTAAAGGGATGTATCTTCATGGTGTTAACGTACACTTGGACTAGGGTTTATTTTTTTGGGTTGCCTTGTGATATTAGGATGAAGATAAGTGAAATATTGGACCATAGTGACCACCTTCACACACATGTTGAGGAGAACAAATGAGCATAGTAACCACCTTGGAACACATATTGAGGATAAGCATTGGAGCTTTGTAACCACCTTTGACACATATGTCGAGGAGCATTGGGAACAAGAATATGTGGTACACAACTAGAGGAGGAATGCATTACATGATGAAACTTGGATATGCATGAGGACACTAGGGTTTATATATGTAAGTAAACCTTGGAGAAGGAGATATAATACTAGAGGAATTAATGGTTGTCTTGCAGAATCTATAGCTCATGTTGTCAAGGAAAAGGAGGTAGAATTAGGGTTCAAACCCTGTAGAACATACAAAGAAAAGAGCTAATGTCTTTGGTGATATTGTAGTCTTGTTCTTGTGTGATACATGGAGGTTAGGGAAAGACCATGGAAAACTTAACTTGATAAGTCTCGAGCTTCTTTTGATTCCTTGCTTAGAAGAATATTTTTTTAAGTTTAGTTGATTTTCCATGGAGGTCTTGGTGCTTGTGTTGATGCAATAGACAAATACCTAGGGTTTGAGGAATCATCCTAGGATAGACATGTTGACGTTGAAACTGGTGCTAGACTTGTTTGAAATTGCATATGCTTCTATGATGAAAGATGATTAGGGTTTATAAACCCTAAGGAGGAAAACAATTATAGTGTGGATACCTTAATGCATGTTAGGGTTTCATGAACTACAATCTCATTGAGAATTGCATACTAGTGTTTCATGAACTACAATTGCATGCTATAACTAGGGCTGAGAAGTTATGAGATGGAACTAGAATGGTATGGTATGTTATATGTTAGTATGGTATGGTATGTTAGTACATGGTATGATGTTAGTATCATAGGGTATTGTAGGGTATGTACTATGATGTTAGTATTGTATGGTATGGTATGCTAGTATGGTATGGTATGTTAGAATTGTATGATGTCAGCATGCTATGGTATGTTATAGTATGTTATTAGAGTTTAATGAACTCTTTAAATGTTATGAGATGGAAGTAGAAACACATGTACATTTACAAATCCTAAACCAACTAGGGTTTCATGAACTACAATTGCATGATATAACTTGGGTTGAGAAGTTATGAGATGGAAATAGGGATTTATGAACTCTTTACAAGTTATGAGATGGAAGTTGAAACACATGTACATGTACAAATTGAAAACCAACTAGGGTTTTGTGAACTACAATTGCATGCTATAACTAGGTTTGAGAAGTTATGAGATGGAACTAGGGTTTTGTGACCTCTTTAAAAGATATCAGATGGAAGTAGAAACACATGTACATGTACAAATTGAAAACCAACTAGGGTTTTGTGAACTACAATTGCATGCTATAACTATTGTTGAGAAGTTATGAGATGGAACTAGGGTTTTGTGAACTACAATTGCATGCTATAACTATTGTTGAGAAGTTATGAGATGGAACTAGGGTTTTGTGACCTCTTTAAAACATATGAGATGGAAGTAGAAACACATGTACATGTACAAATCCTAAACCAACTAGGGTTTCATGAACTACAAATTGTATGCTGTAACTAGGGTTGAGAAGTTATGAGATGGAAATATGGATTTATGAGCTCTTTACAAGTTATGAGATGGAAAAGAGAAACACACCTATGGTTTCATGAACTACCATTGCATGCTAGGGTTTCATGAACTAAAATCTCATTGAGACTTGCATACTAGGGTTTCATGAACTACAATTGCATAGTAGGGTTTCATGAACTACAATTGCATGCTATAGTTTTATAATCTACAATTGCATGCTATAACTAGGGTTGAGAAGTTATGAGATGGAAGTAGGTTTTTATGACCTCTTTACAAGTTATGAGATGGAACTAGACTAGTATGGTATGTTATATGTTAGTACATCGTATGCTGTTAGTGTCATAGGGTATTGGAGGGTATGTACTATGATGCTAGTATTGTAGAGTATGGTATGGTATGCTAGTATGGTATGGTATGTTAGAATGGTATGATGCTATTATGTTATGGTATGTTATAGTAGTTGGTAGGGTTTCGTGAACTCTTTATAGGTTATGAGATGGAAGTAGAAACACATGCACATGTACAAATCCTAAACCAACTAGGGTTTCATGAACTACCATTGCATGCTATAACTTGGGTTGAAAATGGCCCTCTCCCTCATGTTTTCATGGCCCAATGTGTCTAGAGATCACTAAGAAAACACATGTTGCAGCATTAAGAAAACACTATGTGTCTAGATATCACAGGTTATATTATTCATGTACTAAAATGTAATCCAACAACCTGCATAATAAAACTATGGTTCACAAATTGAGGCATGGAACTACAAACTAGGGTTTTATGAACTTTTTAGGTTTGAAGATCAAATTAGATTGGTTAGTATCATTTAAGTAGAAACCAAAAGGCTATATAGCCCTAGGCTACACTTACAAATTGAAAACCAACTAGGGTTTCATGAACTATAAATTGCATATTATAACTAGGGTTCACAGGTTATGAGATGGAACTATGGTTTTATGATCTCTTTTGGTATATATCATTGGATTGGTTAGTATCATTTAAGTAGAAACCAAAAGGCCCTATACCTAGGCTATGCACATACATGAAATAATTTTATTGGGATTAATATGAACTACTTACTATTTCATATGTTCACAAATGCAAATACCAATGTGTGGAAATGCTAGGATGATTTTTAGAGAAGTTTAGGAGGCGAATCAACACTACTCAAATGCTCAAATTGTTACAATTGAATTAAACCCTAGGTTATGAATTGAATTTCTTTGTTATCCTAAACCCTAGATAACATTATTGTAATTGATGAATAGTTACATGCTAGACTTTCCTGAAGCAGCTAACCCTAGCTAGACTTGCCTGAAATGCCATGTGCTTCTATGATGAAAGATGATTAGGGTTTATAAACCCTAACGAGGAAAACAATTATAGTGTGGAGATTTGAATTTTAGCTTATATTATCTTTATGATTGGGTAGATTCTAGCATTGGTTATGCATGCTAATTTGAGATAATTTTGGGTTGAATTTGTTAAGTAAACTTTAATGGAGTTTATTTCGTTAGATATCCTAAGTGCAAACCTTTGGATAGGTCATCATGCACTTGTGCAGCCCATCAAGATGATGACTAAGGAAAATCCTCTAAAATAAAAGGAACTTGCTAGCCAAAACGACCCTTCAAACCATGATTGTACACCCAAAGAGAACATGTCACTACCAAAGGAAGGATCAATAGGGATGACAAGATATGAAGTGAGTGGGTAAGATAGGAAGGCAAGGAAGTGACCTTAGGCTATGATAGGTGGGTGCGAAGGCTATTAGGGCTGCCCTAAACATGATATTACGTGTCAGGGTTTCCTCATTGATTATAAAGCCTAGGTTATGCATGCTAAATTTTAAACTTCAGTTAGGGTTGGGTTTCCTCATTGATTCTAAACCCTAGGTTATGCATGCTAAACCTTAAATCGTTAAAATTGCAACAAGTACAATAGATCGTTAAAATTGCAAGTGCTTAATAGATCATTATAGAAGATACATATTCATGAACTTGTTTCATTTTTTATTTGTCAAGGAAGAACAATTTTTATGGGACGTTATCATTATGGGATGTTTTCATTTCAATTATGTATGTGGTTGAAGCATGTTAGTGATGTTGATGGGACATTATCATCATATCGTACAAAGTCAACCTCTTTTGCAACTGACATAAAAGTATTTCCAGCCAAGCATTTAGCATTATGGCAGTCCTATATTTAACTTTTTAGGTTGTCAAGACAAAGGTACAATCTTTTTAAGTAAACATTAGCGATAAACAATTTTATAAGTGACAAGTTTCCAAGCCAATGGGACTGTTAAACCAAATCAAATTTCCAGTCAAGTAAAATGTCTTAAGATAGTCCAAGATGTAATTTCTAGTCAAGTAGGAATGATAAGAAGTATATTCACTTGGATTTTGATGACACAATGACTTGCAAGCAATTCAAGGCCTTTTCTAGTATTTTGCCAAGTTATGGATGTTTATATACCACTGTCAAATTTGTTTAAGTATGTCTAGGAATGATTGTTTATATAAATTCCCTTTAGGGTGTCTTTGTGCCACTTTAAATTAGGTTATGGACAAATTTTAGGTGAGGTATTAGTGAGTGGGTAAGATAGGAAGGCACAGAAGTGACCTTAGGATATGATAGGTGGGTAAGAAGGCTATTAGGGCTTCCCTAAATAGGATATTACAGTGAAGAAGTTAGGGAATCTTAGGATGAGTTAGTGGTGTTCTAGGGCTGTCCAAAATGGATATTACAGTTAGAGATATAGGGAGAGACGTGGGGGTCTAAGTAGTGTGGAAATGAAAGGAATAAGCCTTGCTTTAGAGAGAGGGAAAGGTAGGAGTCTAGGGCAAGGGTTTTAGCAAGGGTTAGGCTAGAATAGAATGGTTTAGGTGTGTCTTATGGATACCTAATAGGTAGTATTACAGTCTAGTTTGATAGAAAACCCTAGGGTTAGTCAAGGTTAGAAAATGGAGTAGAAGGCTAAACGTTAGAACTACTATGTAAATACCAAAGGAAAACAAGTGCTTTCTATTGCAATTTGGACAATGAATAAGATTGTAGGTGTTAGTATGTTGGTTCAATATGATTTAGGGTTCTATAGGAGTTAGAGTTCAATTATCATTGTTATTGTACACAATTGTAAAAGGAAAAGTAATATAAAGAGGTAAAAAATGATATATTAATATACAAAAATTTCCAATCATATAAAAAATTTGGCAACTCGTGCCGTAGACAAAATATGGCAACTCGTGCCCTATACAAAATATGGAAACTCGTGCCAAAATTCCACATCATCGCTAGTGTACATAGGAGGGTCTCTCAATCCTCCTGCCCACCCTCGGAGCTCCCAAATGCAACTCCAAAATTGATCTTCCTCTTCTTCGAGCTAGAGGAAGCTCGGTTCTTCTGGCCGCTTCGACCACCTCCCCTTGGGCTCTGAAATGACAACAATCAAATGTCAACTCCTACATGCAATTATACAAGTATAAAACACAATTTAAATATCAAAATTACGTTTTCAAATTTTAAATAGCTCACCAACACGAGACCGTAAGTGGCGAGTGGGATACCCTCCTCTGTGATCCGAGTCTCTCGGCAATGCCACCCTGCAACATTAAAACAGTAAGATAACTCATACAATTTATTGTTATGTTAATTTTCATTAATATTGCATGAGATTTTCATCAACTAATTAATCTCACCGTGAACACAATAGGCTGGTCCTAGGGGCCGGCAGGTGGAGCAATCGGCTGGTCCTCAGGGGTGGCAAGTGGAGCAGTGGGTTGTACAACCTACTTTGATGCTAGGGTGGATGGCATGGCGGAGGAGGTATCCACATCAACGTTGGCTACAACACTAGGGGGCATGGTGGGAGAGGGCGTGGAGTGGAGTGGGAGAAGTGGTGATGTCCAACAATAAATGCCAACTGGATGTAGAATGGAACGGGCCACCCTGGAAGAGATAACGAGGGCGGTGGGGGAATATGGGGGAGGGGGATGAGGTCTCGGATGGGGTGTAGGGATGGGTGAATGTTGATGGATGGTGTAATGTGGTCAGAGGGGGGAGGGTGGAAACATGAGAAACTACAAGGGAGGGGGTGGATGGGTGGGGCGAGGAGGGGGGGGGAGCTAGATGGAAGTGTGGTGGTGGGTGGGAGGCAAGGGATGGATGGAGCAGGGTGGGTAGGGATGCAGGGAAAGGGACATGTATTCCAGGGGCTACACCTGGCATATATGGTGGGAAAAAGGCAGTCGGTGGAGAGATAGTGACACTAACGTGCCTATGTAGTGGGACATGCATACATATTCATGGCATCATGTATTAGTACATAAAAAATATAACTATACAAATCTAAGCCATCAAAACTGAAATTAAATTTATCATTTATTACAAGATACCTGCTCATGAGGGGATCTGCTGATCCCCGGTGGGGATGGCTGGTCACTCAATCGTGCAGACACCTGTTCATTTGCACAAAAACATTTAGATTCAATTAGTAAATATTAACTAAATATGGGCTGAACATTTTAATAAATATGCGACGATTGACAAGAACTAATTTAGTGATGCAATAGAAGTCACAAATCAATCAAGTGACATAACATCAATGATATGATAATGATAATAATAGTCCCAAACTTGCATAATAATTTTTCTTTTAATTTATGATTTTGAGGGATGTTACATTTTTCTCTATTTTAGAGAATATCCACAAAGTTTACGGGCTTACTCCTTAGAATTTCTCGTCGATACTTGAAATGATATTCAAAAATCATATGCTTATCTTGTGCAATATCAAAGGATGGATGCTTTGTAGGGTAAGTGTTTGTTGTATTTTCCCTAACCATATCTTTGAAAATTGTATCCATTATTGATGTTAAAGTTTCCTTATATACGAATTAGTTGACTAATTAGCCCTAGTAAACCTTGCTTATGCTTCATTTCCTTTCTGGTCTAGAGAGTTGACATGGCTATGAGTTCTCTTCTCCTCCACTTTCAAACCTAATTTTTTAAGGTATCCTAATTGAGAATACCCTTCTTAGTACATTTTCTTCTAAGTTTCTATTATAGGTAGCATATTGAGCAGATAATGGTTATTTTCACATATGCAATTCTTGAGAATACAACTAAGACCCAATTCATTAATTACCAATTTAATTATCTAACCCATCATCTTAGTGCATCTCCATGTAAATGTTTTCCACATAAGTTTTTTCTAGGTCCGTCATTTCTTCTGAAATGACAACAATAAAATGTCAACTCCTACAGGCAATTATACAAGTATAAAACACAATTTAAATATCAAAATTACGTTTTCAAATTTTAAAAATCTCATCTGAGATGAGACCGTAAGTGGCGAGCGGGATACCCTCCTCCGTGATCCAAGTCTCTCAGCAATGCCACCCTGCAACATTTAAACAGTAAGTTAACTCATACAGTTTACTGCTATGTTAATTTTCATTAATATTGCACGAGATTTTCCTCAACTAATCAATCTCACCGTGAACACAACAGGCTGGTCCTGGGGGCTGGCAGGTGGAGCAATCGGCTGGTCCTCACAAGTGGCAGGTGGAGCAGTGGGTTGTACAACCTGCTCTGACGTTAGGGTGGATGGCACAGTAGAGGATGTAGCCACATTGATGTTGGATACAACACTAGGGGGAATGGTGGGAGAGGGCATGGACTGGAGTGGGAGAAGTGGTGATGTACGACGATAAACGCTAGCTAGATGTAGAATGGAACGGGCCAACCTAGAAGAGGAAACGAGGGTGGTGGGGGAATATGGGGGAGGGGGATGAGGTCTCGGATGGGGTAGAGGGAAGGGTGAATGTTGATGGATGATGCAATGTGGTCTGAGGGGGGAGGGTGGAAACATGGGAAACTGCAAGGGAGGGGGTGGATGTGTGGGGCGGGCGGAGGGGGAGCTGGATGGAAGTGTGGTGGTGGATGGGAGGTAAGGGATGGATGGAATGGGGTGGGGAGGGATGCAGGGAAAGGGACATGTATTCCAAGGGCTACCCCTGGCATATATGGTGGGAAAGAGGAAATCGATGGAGATATAGTGACACCGATGTGCGTATGTAGTGAGATCTGCATACATATTCATGGCATCATGTATTAGTACATAAAAAGTATAACTATAAAAATCTAAGCCATCAAAACTGAAATTAAATTTATCATTTACTACAAGATACCTGCTCACGAGGGGATCTGCTGATCCCTGGTGGGGATGGATGGTCACTCAATCCTACAGACACCTGTTCATTTGCACAAAAATATTTAGATTCAATTAGTAAATATTAACTAAATATAGGCCGACAATTTAAATAAATATGCGACGATTGACAAGAACTAATTTAGTGATACAATAGAAGTCACAAATCAATCAAGAGACATAACATCAATGATATGATAGTGATAATAACAGTCCCAAACTTGCATAATAATGTTTCTTTTAATTTATGATTTTGAGGGATGTTACATTTTTCTCTATTTTAGAGAATATCTACAAATTTTACGGGCTTACTCCTTAGAATTTCTCGTCGATCCTTGAAATGATATTCAAAAATCATATGCTTGTCTTGTGAAATATCAAAGGATGGATGATTTGTAGGGTAAGTGTTTGACGTATTTTCCCTAACTATATATTTTAAAATTGTATCCATTATTGATGCTAAAGTTTCTTTATATATGAATTAGTTGACTAGTTAGCCCTAGTAAACCTTGCTTATGCTTCATTTCCTTTCTGGTCTAGAGAGTTGACATGGCTATGAGTTCTCTTCTCCTCCTATTTCAAACCTAATTTTTTAAGGTATCCTAATTGAGAATACCCTTCTTAGTACATTTTCTTCTAAGTTTCTATTATAGGTAGCATATTCAATAGATAATGGTTATTTTCACATATTCAATTCTTGATAATACAACTAAGACCCAGTTCATTAATTACCAATTTAATTATCTAATGTATCATCTTGTTGTATCTCCATGTAAATGTTTTCCACATAAGTTTTTTCTAGGTCCCTCATTTTTTCACCATTGTCAAATATACTTCCTAGCTTGTTACTAATTAAGATAAGAGAACATTTCATCCATTTTTGAAGGAATTGAATGAATCTTAACATAGTGTGGTAGAATATATTTTTTTCTCTCATGACCTTGTTAGAAAAACAGGATCGCGAAACAATAACAATAAACAATAAACACGATGCAAATATTAAAACAAATTACAAGAGAGACACATAGCTTGGACGACAAGATTAACTACTAACATTAAATTTAATTACTGAAAGAAAACTACCTGTGTGTATGGTACCGCGATGTCCTCTACAGTTGCCATGGCTCCATCTAGGTTGAAGGAACTAGCGTCCTCCCACCCGTGTGTTGGAGACTTGGCACTGAGTAGCTGTACATTAAAAAAAATCAAGTCATCAACATCTGATTCTAAGTTAAATTTATTAGAAATTATGACATTAAATAAAACAATAACTAACCTAGTGTAGGTGGCTCTCTGTGCCTTGATCCTACGTGGGAACCTGGCATGGATTCCCACAACGAGAAAAACGATGTGGCACTAGTCTCGACGAGCTGGATGGATCCACCTGGCTACCACCTATATCTTCTCTCCCTCTCCCATCACCAGTAGACCGTGCAAAAGTGTGTTTA
>LPNX010782070.1:12112-25953 GCA_001517045.1 Pseudotsuga menziesii
ATGGGTGATCTCGCGTCTGTTACGGTAATCAGATGATGGAGTACTATGTTCGACCTCGACACCTCTATTCACATAGTAGGACATGTACTCATAGCGGTTTGCGTAGAAGACCTTCCATATTGGTGGCATCTCTTATATGCTACCTACTTGATCATGCCATTGTTCATGAGATTTCAACTCTCGTGACTTGATTCCAGTATATGTCAAACATTTCCAGCTATTATGGAGATCTTTATCCATTGTATATCTTCAGCCATTATGGAGATCATGATCCTTTGTATATCTTCATCATGGAGATTCTGATCTATGTGTATTGTACGTGGCGATGACCACTTATGTGATATCTTGTATCATGCCTATTCATGGCCATTGTACTCTTATGTATCCGGGACTGCTATATGTATTTGCAGTATGTGCAGAGTTGTATCATTGTACTATGCTGATTGGGTGGTTGGTCTTCCATTTGGGATCCTTCATCACTCCACTTTTGGGATGGACTTATAATTTATTTCGGCCATCGTATGACCCCTCTGCCCTCACACATTAGGGGGCATCTGTTATAGATAATTTTACCACTCTAGGTGAATCACACTTGTATGGCCTTCCCCTGTCATTGAGGCTTTACACCAGGTTGGGTGGGAGCAGTATAACCAGGAATTTCCTTGACAGAGACCCTGTTTCAAATAGCGGAGTCTACCACTCCAGAGCTGGATGGCCTCACCTAGGCAGCTGCATCTTCTTATGCCATTGTTGATGTCCTTGTCTTCCTCTTGGTCGACACTGGGGATCATTGTTGCTACCCCCCTCATTTCTTAGTTGGGATGCTAGATGACCCAATCTGCATGCTAGTGACTTCTTCTACTATGGAAACTGGTCAAATGGGTGAGTCTCGTTCACTAGAAATCTCAACTATGTCGGGGTTACTCTACATCCCACAACACTTACTAACAGTCGTGAGGCACTCTCACCTTCTCCCTACAACTCTCTTAATTCACTCAACACTCTTTCCAGACCTATCTCAATCACTCTTTACATTGGTCAGTGGTGGAAATCTCAAAATGAGTGCTATCTTTGCAGGACCAACTAGTAATCCTTTCTTGCACATAATGTGACCCAATAGTATCCCAAATGGTGTGCAGAAAATGCACTTCTTGGAGTTCAACATGATCTGGTGCTGTCGACACCACTCTAGCATCAGTCGAAGGTTTGCCAAATGATCCTTGATTAGGACATACACCGTCCAATCGTCCATATACACCTGTAGGAACTTCTGAATGAAATATTTAAATGCTGCGACAACAACTCAGGAAAAGATTGTGGGTGCATTCTTCAACCCAAAAGGCATCACCGTGTATTGGAAGCAACCACAATCAGTGACAAAGGTGGTTTTGTGTTGATCCTCCTTCGAGATTCTGATTTGGTGGTACCCAAAGAATCCATTTGTGAAAGAGCACATTTTTTGAATGCCTACTCCTTCAAGTACCTCATCAGTGAACGGGGTTGAAAATGGGTGTTATAGCTGATTTTACCACTCCAGGTGAATCACACTTGTATGGCCTTCCCCTGTCCCTCTGCAGACTCCTTAGACCCCTTGGACCATTTGTTTGTCCTTTGATGTTTCCTTGACCATCCCTAAGAACATGTTAAAATTCATATACGTGACTTTTAAACCCCTGATCGTGTATATAAGTGGGTTTGACCCCTAAAACCGCATACATCGAGATGTGTGCATAATCCAAATCCTTTTGGAGTTTTCCTTGACATGGATCTGACTCACTTGACTCTTGGCCTTCCATATGCCTTGAGATTGCTCGGATTCAACCTTTCATTACCCCTTTGAAAAGGTATATAAGGAACTCTTTAGTACATTGAAGGCATAAGAGAGAATTGAGAGCAAAGAAACTATAGTCCATTGTTGCCACAACTTGTGCTTGAATCTGCATCCCTTTGACCCTTGGAGCACTTTTGTATTCTTCCCAAGCTTGCCTTTTGCTTGTGAGCTTGCTATCGAGAGATGGAGGATTGAGGTGGTGGAGGCCCAAGTGGGGGATTTAGTTTCTTTGATTCACAGACATGCCGACAGAGGTTGTATCCATTGTAATCTCTGATTTTGTATTAATAGAAATATCTTTTCCTATCCAATGATGTATGTTTGAATGAATATTTCATCCATGGGTGATTTCAAATGCTTGTACATTGTTTATTATATATGCTAGAATAGATCTAACACCAAGATATATAGTATGCTTGTCTTTTTTACTTGTTGTTGAGGAAGTAATTTATCAATTCAAGATGAAGTTGGAAAGCTCAATGGGGATCTACTTCAACCATCTGGAATAAGGTATGAGGTCTGATCCTTTAGTGTTAGATATTTAATTTCTATTGCATATTGGAAAGGATTGATTTAGGGAATCAAGTTGTCTGTTGTGGTACCCCAAGCCATAGGAATTTCTCTCTGTAACAGAATTGGTGACTCCGCTAGGGAGTTCCTAGTAGTTTTCCTTTGGGGGTTTTCTATCGGCATTCAATGACTTTGAATTGCTCTTTTTCTCTTGTTTCTGTGTCGAGTCTGGGGGCATGTTTGCCGGGTAGTGTCTGATTAGTGTGAATTTTGTCTCAGCTTGTCTATTTGCCTTTATTTTTATGCACCTTTCTTCCTGTACGCGAGTTTTTAACTCACAGTCGCGTATATATGCGGATTTCACTGCTATTTCTGCGTACACAGACGGGTTTACTGCGAACAGTCGAGTATGCCCTTAGTTTTTCGTTCTAGAGGAAGTTGGATGGTTGCTGGGTGAATTGTGATGATTGCTGAGTCTCCTTTGATGCTACTAGAGTCTGTATACACCTCTGTTTCTGACCAGAGACGTTCTTTTTAGGGTGAAATTTATTTTTTAAGAATGTTCCTGTCATTGCATTTTTTATTTTTTGTTTTGGGATTAGTGCATTAGATTTCTTTTACCTTAGTGCTTTGCTTAAGTGCTGCTTGAGTGTGCTTGCAGAGTCTGGGGGTTGTAGAGCCATTATTTTGCTTTTATATCTCATTTTTATTTCAAAAAATCCAAAAATATTTGCTTATCATCATGCATTGCATATTGCATTTTGCATTGTACTTGCACTAGATTTGCTTTGGAGTATTAGTCAGGATTTCATATAGGAAAGTTTGCATTTATCATTTGAAGAAAATTATGCATTTCACGTAGTAGCATACCCTGTTTTTCATGGACACAATGTATTTGTATTGATTGTTAGGTGTGCATTTCACTTCATGTTGTGTCATAACACCATTAGTTACATAGCCATATCCCTCTTTTGAGTAATAAAGCCAATTAAAATCAATGCTTAATTAAAATGAACTACACGATTTTATTTGATAGGGTTCACCAACAAGATTAGGTTTTAGGGTCTTGGAATAGTTCATTGTGAGTCAATTCTCCAAGACCACTAAACAACAACATGTATGTGTCTTTCCAGGTGAGTGTGTGAAATTCCTTGGTATAACCAATGTTTCTCAGGATCCTCCTCTCAAAAGGGAGTTAAGCACGAGGCAGTGTGAGAGGTTATTGATTGGGATGACCCCTAGTCATAACTGAGTAGCACCAGAGATATTTCCAGGATTGCATTCGTATATGGGGGCTCTTTCGAGAGTTTCAGGCTTTGCTACCCTGCCCATACGGTCAATCCCACCTTCAACTGTCTGCCTAAGCATTGATTATATTGAGGTGACCTTTGTGGCCTTACCTAGGATATCAAGGGGGTACTTTGCAGGGGTTATTCTGCAGGTGTCCCTGCCAGGTTGGGGTCAGACAGCATAGTCACTTTACGCGTTGAAGCTGAGGGCCCCAATAATTGGTTACGTACCTCTACTTGTTGTGTATGGGAGTCTCAAGCCTCTCCTAGGAGAGACATACCTGCTTCATTCGGGAGCTCACTTATCCTACCCTTGATTGCTTGTGTTTGGATTTAGATTTTATTGGTGATTTCTCCGTGCATGTTAGCTTGCCTAGGGTTTGCATAGATAGAGAGTCTTTTATATTTTTTGAGTCATTGTGGATTCAGGTGCGGCACCTCGCCATTCTTGTTGTTTAGCAGGACTTCCACCTTCTACGTCTCCTCCTCCTTTGGGAGAGAGAACTAGACAGTCCAGGAGGACTACTTCACACATTGATTCACACACCATGGGAGACCACATTAAAGGTATTCCTAAACCACTTTCTCCCATTCATGTGGAAGATGGGGAGTTTACTGCGAACTACAATCCTTCACCTGATCTGACTGAGTTAGGTCCTATGATTTCTGAGATAGGTACTTTTCATGATACACCTACTTACTCTAGGGTTGATTCTCCATTGACGCATCGCCGGTATGGAATGCTGGAGGATGACGAGACTCATTTTGAACCCATGAGCACTAGTTATGATAGTTATGGTATGTCTGGTTTTCCCACACATGATTTGGCATTTTATTTCGAATATGAGTTTGATCCTATCACTATGCTTGGGGGCACTCTCATTCCTTACCATGCAGAGAGGTTTGGGAGCACAAGTCACATTGCACCTTCCATCCCGGCGGTGGAAGCTACATCACATATTCCTCCTAGGTCTAGGGTTAGTGATCCTATTAGGATACCAGATCCGAGACGAGTGACTATAGGGAATAACACATACATAATTACACAAGTCCCTCTATCCTCTGTCCCTAGTTCTTCAAATGTTCACCCTCCACCTCATTCACGTGGTCCTTCGGGCCGAAACTTTGCTACGAGTCATGTCCATACTGCTATTACTTGACCATTTGTGTCTCAGGTTCATGTACCGCCTGTTGCTTTGGGAGGTTATGTTCATACTTATATAGGTTATGTTCATACTTCTATAGGTCATGTTACTACTTCTGGAGCGTATATTCCTACTTCCGGAACATATATTCCTACTTTCGGAGCATATATTCCTACTTACTGAGTGTCTCATGGGACATCGCATGTAATGACTGTGGACCTTATTATGGGATGCAGTATGGACAGGGTTCTTCACCTTATGGGTGCGGGTATCAACAACCCACTTACTCTCCAAATTATGGCTTTGTAGCTCCGAATAGTCAAGGTACACCACACTATGGTGCTTCCATGCCACCCTATACAGGTCAAACGGGAGGAGGGCACTATGGCCAATGCCATGGTGGTAATCAGACCTATGTGAATCAGAACTATCAGGGAGCGGTCCATCGACCTCATCATCCTAGGCTCCCTTTCCTCGCAATGCTGAATCTTCCTGACTTGTCAAGATTGACGAACGATCCTGTAGCTCATGACCCGGCTTGGTCGGCTGTGCCTACTATGTTTCCCTCGAAAATACCCAAATTCGAGGGAAAACTGAGAGAGGATCTGAGCGAACATGTTACTACCTTTCACCTATGGTGCTCTTCGAATTCCTTACACCAGGACTCAATCCGTTTGAGACTATTTCAACACACCCTTACAGGGCCTGCCGCAAAATGGTATATAGAGCTACCTAGGGCGGCATTCGCTTTATTCGATGACTTAGCGATGACTTTTCTTAACCACTTCCAGCTACCAGTGCATTATGATGTTGGTACTAAACTCTTGTCGACATTTCAGCAGGATAAAGCCACACATATCTCGGATCATATCCAAGAGGGGTGTAGATGGAAGAGGTTAATTAAAGCCTTCATACCGCAGGAATTCCTCTTCGAATGGTTCCTTAAGTCGTTATTTCCATATATATCAAAGGATGTGTCTACATATGGAGTGAAAAATGAGGAACAAGCCATTTTTAGGGCGCAGGAACTGGATTTGATTTATGCTCAGTCCATTTTGTTATATGATATCATTCCCAATGCCCCGCGTTCTAGTTTCGACCCTAAAGTTAAACCTGGACCACATGCCGATGGCATTGTGGGATGTGAAAGTGCTAAACCTATGGATTCGGTTGCAAAACAAGTTAGTCAATTGTCAATCAACCAATCTACTTTGGGACAAGCCATGGCTTCGTCCCAACCCACCCAAACGGTGAGTGTACTTTCAGTGCAATTGTCGGACCAGAAGGGTAACCAGTGGCCCGGACGGAATAAAAAGAAGGGTAAGAATAATCGTAAGGGTGGGAATAGAAATGAGAATGCTAATAATGGCAAGAAATCCCATCATGCTTGAAGGGACAATCAAGCTAAACATAAGGTTAAATTTCCTTGCAAGTTGTGTAAGGACGATCACCTCACTTACTTGTGCCCTCGTATTGATGAAGCCTCAAGATTCTTGGCACAGGGCCCAGCTATGCTGACTAACCCTTTACCTCACAATCAAAACATGAACTCGAGGACCCATGATCAGTATAGTGGTGATCAAGATCCACCAGAGGGTAGTGTTCGTGGTTGCATTAACATGGTCCATGCTGCGAAAGTTGTGACCCATGTGAAGGATTATGGTTCATCACAACCCAACCCAAGAAAGGACTTGGACTCCTTTGCGTATTGAAAAACCTATGAATAAACCTGAAACTGCACCTCGCATTCCTAAGGAAGTCCTTAAGCATTCAGGGCACAATCCTAATGCTTGAGCCACCCAGAACTATTCAGTTGTTGAGGATTTGGGCCATACTCCTTGTGCGATGTCTGCACTGGAAGTGCTTCAGAGTTTTCCTTCGCAAAGGAAGGCTTTGCTTTCTTCCCTTGGTGTGAATGATGATAATTCTTCCTCCGTGATTAAGTTTGAAACCGTAGGACTTCAGCCTCTCTTGCCTTACTATGTGTCTCTTTTGATTCACGTAGAATGTCTTAACATGACCATCAAGCGCACTGTGATTGACGAAGGCGCTGCTGCCTCTGTGATGTCTTTATCATGTTGGAAGGGTTTAGGTTCCCTTGAGTTGTCTAAATCAGCGACCATGTTAATTGTGTTCGATGGGAGATCATTTAGGCTGCATGGGATTCTCCCTTCCCTTAAGGTCTGTTTGGGAGGGAAGATCGTTGCGATAGAGGTCGAGGTGGTTGATGTGCCCCTTGACTACAATCTCTTGCTGGGTAGGAATTGGAGGTACAGTTTGCAAGCCGTAGCTTCTTCCCTATTTTGTGTTGCGTGCTTTCAATTTAATGGGAATATAGTTACAATTGATCAAACATCATTCAAGGATCCATCGATTACCACATCTTTGAGAGCTTCGATCTCGATCGTAGAGCACTCTCAGCCGGCAATTGGGAGTGTGGGTGTGGGCATGTATCCATCCCTAATGGGAAGTTTTAGTTTTCCTGCACCTATCCGTATGATAGGGTCTAGTTCTAGTGAGGCTTCAACATCTATGAGATCGGTGTCTTTTCGCACGAGTCATATGGAAGATCCTTGGATTCTTCCTACACCGAATACTTCGAGTGAGCCCATCATGACAGATGTGCCGTTGCCTGCAACTATGATAGCTTATCAAGCTAATCTTGCATGTCTTCTAGAGCCTAGTCCTTCCTCTTCGCGGACGGAGGAGGAGGACCCGTATGTGCTGCCTGCATGGGAAGTATAGTCTTATCACACGCATGACTGCCTTGATAATGTTTTTCCTTCAGATGAAGCGATTATTGAGGCCATGTCGAGAGTTGAGCCACCATGGGAAGATCTCCATCATAGATCTTACTTTCTTCCTGAGATTGACCACTTGGAGTGTGAGGACTTTAGGGAGGTTCTTAGTGAGAGAATTGGTAGTCCTATGGTTCCATTAAGCTTTCTTGTTCTGATGGCTAATGGAAACATGGAAAATATATCTCCAACGAATCCTGTCAATATCTCTTGCGATCCTGGCAAGATAGAGAATGTCTATATTGGGGTAGAATATTCCCATGTTGAGATTCAAGAATACACCAAGATGTTTAAATAATTTCATGATATCTTTGCTTGGTCTTATGATGAAATGCCAGGTATCGACCCTCGCATTGTCGAACATGAGATTAAGACTTATCCCAACACTAAGCATGTTCGACAACGCTTGCGTGCAGTGAATAATAGGAAAGCACCCGCGATTAAGGCAGAGATAGAGAAACTATTGAAAGTCGGTTTTATCTATCCCATTCCCTTGATGGAGTGGGTTTCAAACCCCGTTCCGGTGGATAAGAAGCAGGGAGCGATCCGCATATGTACTGATTTTCGTGATTTGAATCGTGCATGTCCTAAGGACAATTTCCCCACACCATTTATTGATCAGATTTTTGATGAGTGTGTGGGTAGCGAGGTTTTTTCCTTCATGGATGGCTTTTTCGAATACAATCAGATACAAATTAAGCCTAAGGACCAACATAAGACCCCATTTATTTGTCCTTAGGGAACTTTTGCATATCGAAAAATGCCTTTTGGCCTTAAAAATACCAAAGCTACTTTTCAGTGGGCAATGACCTTGATTTTCCATGATCTCAAGTCAATTATCGAAGTATTTTTGGATGACCTTGCTGCTCATTCTCGTATGAGAATGCATCATTCCTATCATTTGAGATTGGTATTCGAAAGGTGCCACCATTAGTTGGTTAGGTTAAATCCTCACAAGTGCATCTTTTGTGTGAAGTCAGGTCACTTGTTAGGATTCATCGTTTCTAAAGAGGGTATAAGATTCGACCCTTTGCAGGTTGAGGAAATACTTCAGTTGCCTCCCCCAAAAAATATTCGTCATCTTCAATGTTTGCAAGGCATGGAAAACTTATTACGGAGATTCATTGTCAATTTTGCCAATTTGACTAGAGGCTTCATGCGTCTTTTGAAGAAGGACACCACCTTTTGTTGGGATGAGCGAGCCCAGGAGTCCTTTGATGCGCGCAAACGAGCCCTAGCATCGACCCCAATGATTAGTCCCCCAGACTATAGCCATGATTTTCTACTTTATGTCGCCACGTCCATGTAGATGATTGGTATGGTTTTTGTTCAAGAGGATGAGGATCTCCAAGAGCATGTCATATACTATCTGAGCTGAAATCTTATTGACGCGGAGATTCATTATTCTCATGTTGAGAAGCTTGCTTTAGCTACCGTACATGCAGTTCAACGGTTGAGACATTATATTCTCCTTCGTCAAACCTTGGCTGTAGCCCATGTCAATTCGTTTCAATTCGTCCTCACTCGAAGGATGATTGGGGGAAAATATAATAAATGGATTTTCATCTTGCAAGAATTCGATCTCGAGGTTGTTTCAGCAAAATCGGAGAAATCGTTAATTTTTGCAAAGCTTATATTGGATTTCCCAAGCGAGGCTGAGGAGTTGGTTTGTGAAGATACATTTATTGATGAGCACATCTTCTTAATCTCAACTTTAGACCCATGGAATGGGGATATCATTATATATCTACAAACATTGAAGGTCCATACTCACCTCTCACGGGATGAACAACGACGATTACGTCACGTGTCTAAGAATTACCTCATAGTGGATAACACTTTATACCGCCATGGGGTAGATTCCATTTTACGTCATTGCTTAAATCACGATGAGGCTGAGGTAGTTCTGAATGATTGCCATGGAGGGGTGTGTGGTGGTCATTTATCTCGGCTTTCTACAGCCCAAAAAATCATAAGAGCGGGTTATTTCTGGCCATCGATCTTTAAAGATTGTGTAGATGCCGTCAAGAGGTTCCACCCTTGCCAAGTGTTTGCATGTAATATGCACTCGAAACGTGCCCCGTTACATCCCATCATCACCGCTGGTCCCTTCACTAAGTGGGGGCTTAATTTTATGGATTGCAACCTATATTTAGCTAGGGGGCATCATCATATCATAGTGGCTATTGATTACTTCACAAAATGGGCTAAGGTTATGCCTATAGTTACATCCAACAATAAGACAGTCGCACACTTCATATTCAACCAGATTATTACTCTGTTCAGGATTCCGAAAGAGCTTGTCATTGACCATGCTCTCACTTTCAGAACCGTATGATGGAGGAGTTGGCATCAAAGTTAGGGTACAAGAAAGAGCATTCCTCCTCTTACTACCCTCAAGCAAATGGACAAGTAGAAGCAGTGAATAAATCACTCAAATCCATTTTTCAACGAACCATCGCACAAAGTAAGAATAATTGGCACATCATGTTATATCCTGCTTTGTGGGCGTATAGAACCGCTGTTAAGACTGCCACGGGTTTTTCTCCATATCAACTTGTACATGGAGTGGAGTTGGTATTGCCGGTTGAATGCGAGATTCCTTCTTTGAAACTAGCTGTAGAGCTCTTATGAGACACTTCCCCATTGGAGGAGCGTTTGGTCCACCTTGAGCAACTTGATGAGTAGCGTCGAGATGCCTTCGTGGCTCTAGAAGTAAATGAACATCGTGTAAAGGTCCAGTACAATAATTATGTCCGTCCAAGAAGGTTTAGTGAGGGAGACTTGGTCCTTTTGTGGGATCAACCAAAAGAACCCTTGGGGGCAGGAAATTTTATTCCCATGTGGCGTGGTCCTTACGTCATCAAACGTGTGTTAGAGAAGGGCGCTTATGAGTTATTGGATTACGAGGGAACGGCCTTGGTGGAGCCTAGGAATGGGCTCTATCTCAAGAACTACTACGCATGATTTTCAGCCAAGGCTGGTTATTCTATATTATTGTATAGTTTTGCATAGTTAGGTATTTTTCTTATAGTGATCGGATTTGTGATTAGTTTCTGTTTATTTTGGCAGATGTCAATGGCATATTCCACCTACATAGGATTCGCGAATGGTGCAAGCCGTCACACTCAACACTTAGCCTCTGCTGCTTGGGTAATTTATACTCCTATGGGTCAGGTACTGTCTTTAGGAGGCATATGTTTATGGCCATCTGATAACAATTTTGCTGAATATAGTGCCATTACTGAGCTTCTACAGGATGCCATTTTACATGGCGTTCTCTCTCTTGAGGTACGTCTTGATTCAAAGTTAGTAGTGTCACAGCCTAATGGTTTGTACCATATTAGAGATCCGACGTTATTAAGAAGATTCTTACGTGTGAGATTATTAGAATGGAAATTTGACAATATAACATACATACATATTCCAAGAATTAATAATCAAGTTGCTGACTCATATGCTAACTATGTGTTAGGTTGGCATTTTTTTCATACACATTAAATTCATCACAAACAAAAATTTTTACACATGTAAATAAATACACCGATCATCATAAAAAAATTTATAAACATCTAAAATATGGTAATACATAGTGTCATGATCCAAAAATGGGGCTCTCAAGCGACCAGAATATAATACAAGGTAATACAAAATGTATCACTCCCAGGTATCTAAGCCTGTGGAGGAGGAGGGGGGTTGTGATCATGGAATGTCACTACGGCTCTAGCTAGCCATAGAAATAATCACACCCATGCTCGTGGTACACCCACCACCTGGTGCTGCATAGCCTCAGGAAAGTCCTCGACTTGCGTCGTGGGAACTCTGTGTGTCAGCCTGACAAAGTTGGTATGAATGCTCTGGACCGTCCGCTCCGCATCCACACCTGTGATATCATCTCCTCTTCCCCTCCATCTATAACAAGGGAATCCTTTAGGCCATTGTGGTCCCACATCTGCATGCATATGGTAGATGTCACTATGTATTATCACCCAAAAACATGTCTTTTGATTTCATATAATCAGAAAACACACAAAAATTAAATAACTCAAAAATTGAAAGAGAGGGTCGAGATTTGTTACCTATGTCACCGTATGCCGATCATGGTGGTAGTGGCATGTCCGAGTCCCCTCGGAAATATATCCCCGCATAGGGGTAGTCATCGATGGAAACTATCTGTCGTCGCCACCACAAAAAGAACTCAGCAGGATAGGGGTTGGACACCCTACCTCCTCCCAGTCTACGCATCACATCTGCCCAATGCCGTTGGGCTGGATCTCGAACCCCGTGGAGAGGAACGTCAACTCTGGGGATCAATCTTGGAACACGCTCGAAGAAAAATGTGCTCAGTATACTACTGAAAATATAATTTTCGCACTCTTCCCATCTTACAATCACTGAGCTGATGTTTCATGTTGCTCAGTAGTGTAGTGCTCTAGTCATATACCGTGGGTCTCATGCACTCCACTGCATAGAACATCAGAGGCCGCGAGGCCTGGTGGAGTGAAGCCAAGCCTGCTATCCTACCCAGTGTCAATAGGATGGCCTTTAGGCCCAGCACCTGTATAGAGTTGGTTGGGATCTGACTCCCCACCTTCTCCGTGTCTGGATAGCAGTGCACCGCAATGTACTCATCTATAGTCAGGCCACCTCCGGGCCCGCGAGAACATAGGTTCATTACTTCTCACCATCGGGAAAGTCCAGTAATAAAGTATATATCCTCCACCTCTATGGTGAGGGACATCCCATCTATCTGGAAGGACTCTGAGTTTGGATCCTAGTAATCCACCAGCATCTACAATAGTCTTGGTTTGGCCCTTAAGCCACCAAGACACCAAAATTTGTAGAGCCCACATGCACGTAGCGCTTGTTGAGCCATTAGATCGGCCCTTACTGCCTCCTCTACATCACCATGTTCACGTTCTCTCCATTCTAGTACCATCATGCACAAAAAATTGCAAGTTTACCCATTATAATACTTAAAAAACCTCATGCGCAGTCACATATGTTACTGTTTACCAAACAGCCGCGTATGTACACGACTGTGAGGGAATTTTCCATGTATATCCAGCCCTATATGCGGAAAAAACCTTGATTTCCTCGTGGACCATAGAGCCTATTTTGGATTGGCCTAGAAATCCCAAATAATCATGGAATTTGACAAAAATTACATCAAAATGGAAGAGTAGAGCATGGGTAAGTACTTGGAAGAAACGGTAGTGGATTCCACCAGTTGGATATCCTGGAATTCGTTGTTGAAAATCTGAGCTCAATTGGGTAAAAATTTCAAATGTTTTATAATGTTTTGAAATATTTACTATTTATAGAAATTTTTCAAATTTTTGAAAATTTTAACCCCCTTTCCTATATTTTGGACCATTTTTAATCATTTTGGACCGTTTTTGGACTAATTTATGATGTAGCAGGACCTTTTTGAGTGTCGTTTCAGCCGTTGGATTGACTCATTCATGCCGATCTCAGGTATCATGTCTAAACTAGCATATAGGTTAGGTTTCATCACCATTTTCATTTTGCATGACCTTATGAGTGTTTCATTATAGCCTTAGGTACGAACCCACTATGTTATGTCACAGAACCTTCTTGTTGTTTTAGAAGTGGCATGATATGAGTGGTAGAGCTTAACCTTACATGGGTACCCTAGTTAGTGCCTTATTTGCATTTGGTGCCCATGCTGACGTTTTTCCCTTTAGGGTGTGGGAGTCTATTGTATAGTATTGCCATAACATTTCCCAAGAGCCTCATACTCCTCTTGATCTTTTGCTGGCCTATTTCCCTCAGGACTCCCTTATGTCAAGTTGTAATTGCATTATCATGAGCTTTTCCTGCCTTATTGAGCTTTATGCCAGCTCCCCTGACATTGAGTTTCAGCCATATAGCACGAGCTTGTCTCATGTCTAGCCATGTAGAGCCATTTTATATATCATTTGCAGCTTGATTCCCTTTCTACTGGGAGGGGATTTCCCCCCAAGTGTCGTTATCCTACACATGTATCCTTGCATTGAGCATAGGTATGTTCCACTACTTGGAACTAGTTTGTTTTCCCCTATGACACTCGTCTCCTCCTAGTCTGTAACTATAAAGAAGTTTTATTCTTTTTCAAGATTTTTAAATATTTGAAAAAGTCCAAAAAAATCAAAAAACCAAAAAGCCGGACAAGGAAAGATGTTATCTTTGGCAGCTGTCAAGTCGTGTCGCCTTTGAACAGAGCACTGTATATCACATCCGTTGGTTGGGTTTATAGTTTGACTTT
>LPNX010782070.1:28549-52678 GCA_001517045.1 Pseudotsuga menziesii
GAGCTATATAAGGAACGCTTTGGTACATTGAAGGCATAAGAGAGAATTGAGAGCAAAGAAACTATAGTCCATTGTTGCCAAAACTTGTGCTTGAGTCTGCATCCCTTTGTCCCTTGGAGCACTTTGGTGTTCTTCCCAAGATTGTCTTTTGCTTGTGAGCTTGCTATCAAGAGATGGAGGATTGAGGTGGTGGAGACCCAAGTGGGGGATTCAGTTTCTCCAATTCGCAGACATGCTGACAGAGGTTGTATCCATTGTAATCTCTGATTTTATATTAATAGAAATATCTTTTCCTGTCCAATAATGTATGTTTGAATGAATATTTCATCCATGGGTGATTTCAAATGCTTGTACATTGTTGATTATATATGCTAGAATAGATCTAACACCAAGATATATAGTATGCTTATCTTGTTTACTTGTTGTTGAGGAAGTAATTTATCAATTCAAGCTGAAGTTGGAAAGCTCAACGGGGATCTACTTCAACCATCCGAAATAAGGTATGAGGTATGATCCTTTAGTGTTAGATTTTTAATTTCTATTGCATATTGGAAAGGATTGATTTCTGGAGTCAAGCTGTCTGTTGTGGTACCCCAAGCCATAGGAATTTATCTCCATAACAATGGGTCATGCATACAAGCATCATTCAATTTTCTTAAGTCGACACAAATCCAAACTTCACCAATTTTCTTGTCTTGGACCACCATGGGACTGATCCATTCTAATTCCTCTACCGACCCAATGATTCCAGCATCCAGCATCCGGTCAAGTTCAACCTTGACTCTTTATTTGTATCGCAGATTTAGGAAATATGGCCTCTATCATACTAGTTTCGCGTCTGGTTTAAGCGGGATCTTCATCTCACCTAGATCACCCAATATCCACTTCATTTCTGAGAAATTTGTTGGAAAGAGATTTTGAAATTCATGTAGCAGTTCGTCAATTCTTGCCATGGTCTCCTCATCCCAATAATCCCCAACACTTGTGAAATTTTGGTTCTCTTCTATCCCAATGTCAACCTTTATAATCTTCAACAGCTGAATCATGGCATTACTTGGTACATATGGTGCTGCAACATCCCTACTTCCTTCTGTCTCCGGGATATTAATATTTTGTAGCTCATCATCATCTTCAGGTTTTCTAGACATTTTATAGCATTCCATTATTAACTGCATGTGGCACTACGCATGTGGATCCACAGGTTATGTGACTGGTACAACTTTTAGGACCACGTCCCAAATAATTTGAAGTGCATTGTTAACATTGGGGTTAGCGTCTGCAAAATGAAAGTTCTGCTCAAAGAAAATCGTTAGCTTCACCCAAGTGGTTATGTCCCTTCGCAGCTCTGCTGATACATACCATGATCTTGGAATTTCATCCAGGGTGTGAATAAAGGCATGGACCCATTCATCCTTTGGTCACCATGCCCACAATGTTTGGCATTCCATCAAATGATCGCTAGGGTACTCATTCCTTTGATCGTACCTCCCAGCGTGGTATGCCTCTACATTGTTGAAGTGAACTGTCATCAAGTGTCGACACTGGGCCCATATAATAATTTTCTTTTTGTGAGTTTCCCACCAACATGCTGGAGTAGTCTTCAGTGTTTCCTCTAGTGCCAGCAATCGTTGCAGTTCTAATACCTTTTCTTCAAATTCCATTAAGAACGCAGAAATTTTAGGCAGTCCTTCATAAATCGGTAATTCTACCATCTCAGTCACAACATGGTGTAATGACTGTGTGATTAATCCACACTTTCTAAAGGACACCTCATGCATTCAATTTTTCCAATTTTCCAGCACATCCTCATAATCAGAAGCCGCAGAACTAGCGATGAACCAACTGAGTTCTCCGTCAGCCTTGGGGTAAATATAATCTTCAGAGATATTGTAGGTATGATCCCACCCCATGACAACTTCATCTTTTACTGTTTCAATGTATCTCCGGCCTTCATAAGGATCCATAGGCACGATGACCCGAATATATTGGTTCTCGAAAGTCATCTTCTTCTTCTTGAAGTTAATGACTGGCATTCTATCATTGGCCCATCCAACCCCAAGCAGTGCGGGGTATAATTCTTCACCATTAACAACTTCAATTATGTCAAAATCAGCACGAGTCCTCATACCTTCGACATCTACGACCAGGTTAGATACCCGTCTAATTGGTTGCACCTTCACCTCATTGGCTAATCGCAGTTGCACCGAGGACCATCCCAATTTAGGTTGCCCCATCTTTTCCCATGTCTACTTTGTTAAGATATTTATGTATGACCCTAGATCCATAATGAACGAGTCGAATTCTTAGTCTCCAATATGAATATGAATATGCATCTCCTTGCCTGTCTTTTTCTTTTGTAAAGAGTTCACCACGGATTGCTTACCCGGGCGGCGCGAAAAATTTTCAATCTCAGCCAAAGCGCCTGGGTCTCTTGCTACCGATAAAGAAATTTCAAAGAAGTGTTGCAAGGTACCATGCTTTCGTGATGGTCCTTACTCTAGTGTAGAATCAAAAGCGGGAGGAATTTCAATGACAGGTGACTTACCGAGTGTTATCTCTCAAAATAAATTTATTTTGATAGGATGAAGAATTCGATTCATGTTATGAAAGATTTAAACATGACTAACAAATTGAGGGTCTCTGGTTTTTCTATATTTTAGAAAATTGAAAGTTTTAGCTTTTGGTGGCTTAGGTGGGTTTTCTAACAGCTCATTAGCCACCGAAAAGCTTTGTTTCGGCAGCTAACAGTTTAACGTGGGATTAGGGTTAACCACCGAAAGCTGGCCTGATTGATTATTTGTTGAAAGCACTTTTGGTGGCTTAGGAGAGACTTTCAAACAGCTCATTAGCCACCGAAAAGTGTTGGTTTCGGCAACTTAGTGAATAGTTGAAGGAGAGCGTTAACCACCGAAAGCAAGTTAAAGGCGTTGGGGAAAAATCAGTTTCAGTGGCTTAGGCAAAATCTTGGATGGTTCATTATCCACCGAAAGGCCTGTCTTTCAGTGGTTAAAAGAAGATGGCCGAAGAGACCACAATCCACCGAAACCTAGTTTTACAGTGCCATTGGGGAATAAGGTTATCGGTGGCTTAGGCGAATAGGTCAGCAGTTCATTAGCCATTGAAAGCCTTGTTTTCAGTGGCTAGTAGACAATTACCTGGGGGCCCTTAGCCGCCGAAAAGGACAAAAGAAGAAACGGTTAAAAACCTATCAAATCAAGGCTCATCAGCACAACATCGATCATAAGGGGGCATGATAAACCACCGAAAGGCCAGGAAACTGCAGCAAGGTGTAAGTAAATGATTGAGGAGTTCATTGTTAAGCTGATAAGGACCGATGTGATTTGAAACCCTCCTCTTCCCTCCATCTGTCCAAAGAACTGCAAAAGATCTCCACTGGGTATCTAGGTTCCATTAAACATGATTTCTGGGCAGGGGTCTCGAAAATATAAACCAAAGTCATCATCCTCTGACCTAAGCATCTATCATGTAGCTAAAACCCTCATAATCTGTGCCCAGTCCTCCAGTACCCTTCACCTTCGATTATAGGAATCCTCACCACTAGAAACCATCTCTGAGAGTCAGCCTGCTAAAACACTCTTCCACAAAACTTGAATTGATTTTCTTTGTAGGCACTCAGGAGTGCATTCGGCAAATGAAGAAGGGAGGGCCTGCTCTCAGGCAAGAGATGGGAGACATCAGCGACCTGGAGGCACATCCAGAATTCTGTCAATTCTTCAAAGATGTTGGCTGCTATAAGTTTTGTGAGAAAATTCAAGGATCACACCAGCAGCTGGCTGAGGAATTTTATCTCTCTTTCGATGGCTCCAAGGCAATCATAGGTAAGGAAGAATTTATGATAGATGAAACCCTAATTGCTGAAGTGACTGAACTCCCTAGCACCAGGGAGAAGTGGTTTAAAACCACCATTATAAAGGATGTAGAGTTCAAATCTTATCTGAAACCTGAACATAGAGGGGTGGTGTGGAAGAAAAGTGTCCCATCCTCTTGGCTAGAAGAGAGGTGGCAGCAATTATTGAAGGCCATTGTGGTCTACATAACTTGTGAAGGAGATACAACAGGGCCATGATTTACCATTTCAAATTGATGAACCACTTCATAGGAAAAATCCCACTGAATTTACCTTTCTACTTACACAGCAGCCTAGAAAAAACGACACACCAGGTGAAGGATCATCCCACCAATATTGCTAGAAGATTGTCTCATTATGGTCTTATCCAACTCCCGATCCAAGAATTGTTGAAGAGGAGAAACAAGGTATGGGCATATTTCTTGTTTTGGAGTGGCTTTGAAACAAGCCTACACCCAAAAGAAAAGGGGAAGTCTCCTTCGAAAAAGTCTAGCACACCAAGAAGTGGGAAAAGGAAGAGAATGGCTATATCCCCAACAACAGTAGAACAAACTCCTTCCTCTTCTAAATCCAAGCAGGTCAAAAGAAACCTAGATTTTAGTGAAAAGGGCTAGGGACTCACAACACATAGTGGAAACATTTTGAACCTACCCTATTTAGATTCAGAAGAGGAAAGAGAGGAAGGTGCCGACCTAGCAATGCAAGTTGTAGTAGAGATTGAAGAAATCCCATCACCTACACCAAAGGAGCAAGATGAACTAGCAGAGAAGGATAACTCTAGCAAGCCCAGGACATAGAAGATAAATCAGTTGCTGAAACAAGTGTATGAGATGGAAATTTTAGAAAGAGAGATAAATAAAAACAATGCTATATTGACCAAAAAAAACAAGCAATTACACAATGCTTTTCTGGAGATGAGAGGAAGATATATCTTGCTAAAAAGAAGAAACCTAAGATACATGAAGGACAACACAAGGCTGTACAGAATGATTAGGCTTCATAGGCTATAGATGAAGGATGCCAAGCCAAACCCTAGCACTCACCTCACATTGAAAACCCTAGCTGAAGCTGCAGTAAGCCTTCAGCCTCCAGAATCAAGCCAGGCTATTGCTAACCTTCCTAACATGGAGCCTGCTAAATAAAAAGATAAGAAAACAAACTTGAAAGAATAATTTTGAAGGTTTCTTAAGAATTTTTGCAAAACAGGACTTTCGGTGGCTTAGGCGAACACTAAGGTAGTTCATTAGCCACCAAAAGCAGTGCTTTTGGCAGCTAACAATTATGATATTTTGACCTCTTAACCACCAAAAGAAAAAAGAGGCACGGGATTGAATTTTGGCACGAAGGACTAGTTTTGGGAAAACATGAATGGCTCACGAACGAAAGATAAAGATGAAGGGTGCTGAAGAACAACATCAGGGAAGGTATGCTTCAGTTTTGCAGTGACATAAAGGAAGAAAGGGCCACCAACACTAAACTATCTGAGTGAAACAATGACTTATCTAGTAGAGGACCAGTGGCACTTTATTCCCAGTACTCATTTTAGTTATCAGAAATTTCAAATAGTGAACGAGTCCTACAGTTAGATAGACTAGTAGTTAAATTAGGGTTTTTTGACCTAATTATGCAAAAACAATTATTTTGTCTATTTTTAGTAAATCGGATCCAATTTTCAGGATCTGAATATTTTTGTAAATGATATAAATCCTAAGACTTGTGTTATTGAAAGGGTTCGACTTCGGGGACCTGTAGACCATTACTATTGTCAAGCTTCTCATATTGCTTATGAACTAATATAAGCTCTTTTGCTATCATATGTTCAGCTTCCATTTCTTGTCTATTCTGTGCTTATGCTTGAATGTGTTATTCAGGTTTATTTAGATTAATTAATGTCTGATAGATGTCATCGTATTGGCATATTGATGATTTGAATTATAAGCACTTTTCTTGTTATGATTAGCCATTTATATATATATATATATATATATATATCGGTTTTATGTATGAATCTGCCAGCATGATAAGTTCTCCATCTTTGCACCATATTATCAAACCTCTAAATAGTGGTAGTTAGAAGCCTTATCCTTGATTGAGTTTCATGCATGTCTTGAGAGTGTGAGGTCATGTAGGTCACCTGACTTGATCCACTTAGAAAACCATAAAAAACATTTAAGTTACCAGGCATCCTCGAGCTGCAACCTAGAGGAGCTTCCTCAAGTGATAACACCAAGATTTATCTCGATCGCATCCCATGCTCCAAAAAATGTCTCCTTTTCAATTGCGATATCAAATGCTTCCGTGTTCTGTCCAGCCAGTGGAATCTGTGGGAGGGGCCCAGCCTCTCCTATTATGGCTCCTACGTGGGTGACAATGGCAACGTCAACATCAGTTGTGCTGGGATCTGCAGAGAACATCTCTACTGTCATCCCTTGATTCTGGTTCATTGGGGGATTCTGAGTCAGCGACGGATTCTGGTTGAAGAGGGGGTTCATAGGTTGGTTCACCGTCTAATTCTAGATCGGAACTTGATTTTGGGTCAGCAATTGGTTTTGATTTTGCAGCCGATTCTCAATCTAGACCTATTTCGGGCTCTGCAACTGAGGAACATTCCCATCCTTCCATCTTGCGATTAGGTATGGGAAGTTTTTTATTGTATGATCGATCGTTGTGCAATATGTACATGATCATTGCAAGTGTGGGTGATCTCTCTGATAGTTCCCAAATACCCCACAATTCTAACACTTGACTGATCTGCGACCTCGTCCGAAGCCTGCTGGACTGCGTGAGGATTCATTCCCTTCAAAAAGTATGAATCATATGTTCTCTCCTGCAACAGATCATATGCTTGGTAGTCTTTGTCTTCATGCCTCATCGATTTTCAAAAAGAACAGTATAGGTTGGCTACTTTTGACACCATTTTCTGCATGTAGCTACACTCTTCGTGTCGATGCCCATAAACTTGACATATGCGAAACCATGGTACGTTGTCACAACTTAATGGGTTTGGCGCTCCTGAAACTAGATAATTTTAGAAACTAAGACAGTTATCATTGGTTTGTTTGTTTGCGTGACACCAAGTGCACCAAATATCATCACGATCTTCCTTTGCCTTCTTGATGTCTTATAGATGAAGCGTTAGATTTTCTAGCTGTGCCTGGATTTGATTCATGCCAACTGCACTCTCTCCAACCAATGAAGCTTCCAACTTCATCGCAATCTCAAGAGCCTCGCTCTGTGTTGCGATCTTCTGCTACATCAGTGGTTGCCGGATATGAGGTACCAAGGCTGCAATAAACCACTCTTTATGTTGAACATTGCTCATCTTAAAGCTAACCCGTGCCATCAATGTGTTGAATCTGTGGTCGAAGTCCCAAACAGTCTCGTTGGGAAACTGCTTAATCTCTTTCAACTTAGTAATGTATTGAGACTCAAACTTAGGCTTCTGAAATTCTTCAATGAGTCCCTGTCAGACTTCATCCAATGTTTTTGCAGGCATCCTTGTAGGAACTTGAATGAATTTCATGAACTAATCTTGCACACGACCCCGCAGGGTAGTCTCGAGTTGGCGTTTCTTGACATCATCATTGGTGGCCTGTCGAACTGTTCACACTTCCTCGCATAAGAACCAATACTGCTCGGGATAATCAGTCCCGTTCCCATGGAACAAAGGTAACTTAGTATCGTCTCCCACCATCCTTGGCCTTCTTCTTATAGACGTTGATCTACTATTAGAATGTTGTTGACACGTCAGGAAAGCCGACGTAGAATTCGTGTTTCTTCCGTCACTACTAGGGTTTGATCTTACCGTCACTCCTTGGCGTAGTCTGGGTTTGGTCATCATCTTCGTCATTGTAGGGTCACTTTGTCCCATGTGGTTGTCCTTCGCGGTTTTGCATTTCGATCACAGCAGGACCTTCCCCTATCCTCTGCCTCTTCTCTTGTCGAAACCTTGCTCCTCCCTTTATACAACCACTTTCTTCCTCAGCTTCCCTCATAGTCTCGTCAAAACTTGCACCCATCTACCCCTTATCTTCCCATTCGTCTCCCCCCTTTAGTTGCAGTATCCACCACCTCCGCACACCAGAGTTTGGCTACTCTAGTTGCATCTTTAGTATGCCATTTTTCGCAGACAAGCATTTTAATTGACAGTTGTAAACACGGTTCTAGAGATAATAAGAACCTACCTCTTGGCCTATTGAAAATTTCTCTTTCCGCTTCGTTGTAAGACTTGGTAGTGTCGACTGTGAACTCTGTAATGTATCCTTAGAGGATAGTATCCAGCGAGACCTCAATAGCTCGCGACGATGTGTTATAAGTTTCTTCCAGTTCCTAGATCAATTTAGGGGTCTAGGATGTTGGTTATCCTCCTTGGAAATTTTTCTTCTTATACGTAAATTGCACCAACCACTCGTACAATATAATGGGAAACTCAGAGAAGAAATATCCTATCGAGCAACACCTGCTAAGCGGATAAGGTCTCACCCAAGATGTTTGAGGCAGGGTTTATGGAACCAAGTTTCTGCAATATAGAAGAGGGTAAGGGCATCGACGGTTTATTAGCTTAACAAACAAATCGGATCAACTTTTCTAACAGAACCACTCATTATTGTGCATTATTCATTCATAACTATAATAGATCTAGATCAGAAAATATGACAGTATTCATAAACTGTAAAACATCGCATCATAGATCCATAATTCAGATTCACTTAGCATTCATCATCGGGTTTGCATGAACAGAAATATAGAAAAAATATAAAAGAAGATAACAACGATTCAGATCAACATGTGTCTTATCATATTACTTGTGCACAATCACCCACAGATCAAAATAGATAACAATTCATTTGAGATAGATAACAACTTGTTCTCTCTCTCTCTCTCTCTCTCTCTCTCTCTCTGTATGTCTGTCTCTTCATATCCAATCGTATCTTCATTCGCAATTCTTCTTTTTATATATAGGCTTGTGCTTTTAGATTCATGGTCCACTTCTAACTAACTCCTAACTGATTTAACTCACTAATGAACAATATCTACAAAAAATGGGCAACAAGTACAAAAAGTGCCAAAAAATACTCAAAAGTAGCCTTTCTTCCGCCTCTGGCACTATCTTCATTTTGCGTCGCAACTTACCCCAACCCCTTTCCAACATATGAATTCAATTAGCACTTTTTGAGCTCTAGGTATGGATCTTAAGTCTCTTAAAATGGTTGGGGTAGGAAACTTTAGCCTTAATAGGCTTTGAGAACTAAGCATTCCTCTTAGTGGATAGGTTTTTGGATTTATGTGTCTTAGGCCCTAAAGAAGATTTCTAGGGACTGAAGGCCATCAGGTAGGCCTCAACCACCATATAGTATTTTTTATTGGATATTTGGTGTCATAGTTAGGTTATAGGGTTTATTAGCCTTCATCAGGTAGGCCTCAACCACCATATAGTATTTTTTATTGGATATTTGGTGTCATAGTTAGGTTATAGGGTTTATTAGGAGGTTTTTAGAAGTAGTTTAGATGGGTCACGAGTCCTTGAAAAATCTTAAGGAGGAAACTATAATTCTTAGAATTTCTATTAAAGCCATTGCCGGTGCAGTGGATGAAAAGGAACGCATGCCATTTACATATACTGAATAACCACGTGATTGTAATTTTTTAATTAAAAATGACAGTAAATAGCTTAAATCATATGTTCACCGTGTTTGGTTGTAGGGGCATCCCTATCATTTCTTTCATTTTATTAGACTGAGACATGAAAATCTCCCATGGCAGACAAAGTAAATTCCAACACAACCCATAAAAATTAATTAAGTTACCCGTTATCATTATAATAAAAATTAATTAAGTTACCGCTATTATTATAATTCAAAACATATATTATTAGATAACAATTAAAGTGTCGGCAGGATCAAGAAACGGTCAGCACGATTTGGAATGACATACCATGCAAAACATATTTATAACATCATTCAACAATGCGAAATCAAAATTCATATTTACTGTTTAGGTTTCACATCTTCTACGCACTCGCAAGAAGTAGAGCTGTATTTGGTAAATTTTAATCTATTTACAAACATGGTAAATTACAGAAGCTTGACTCGGGATAAAAATTACCTTTACATAAATGTGACTCTGCGTGTTTTGAGATTGGTGGAAGCGGAGGTAAACAGAGGTATTATTCCTCCATCTTTACATTCCTCACCAATTCAAGTTACTGGAGATCATGATGTCCAGAACCATGAGTTGGTATCGACTGTGAGTGTAGACGATCAGGTGAGGAGAATATTATTGATGGATCACAATGTTCCTTTCACTCAATTAGATGTTCCATCTTCATCCACTGGGGAGGAGACATCAAGAATGAACACAGTTCCACAAAATTTAATTGTTATTCGAGTGAAAGAACATTATCGTGAATATTGCAACCATGATGAATATACATGGGATTACTCTCTCATTCAAATTATATGGAATTCCAGATTCACATGGCGTGACATCAAACAACATCTGGAGGAAGTTACTTTTAACTTTGATTTCAAATATTTCTCATACCGCATTCATGCGCCTGATCGTCTTCGTTTAGCAGTGGATGGGTTGACGGAAGTTATGATTTGTAAAGAAGATGACGACGTAAGTTGCGCAATTTGTCAAGAAACATTTTCCAGTGAAAATCCTGCAAAACAATTGAAATGCACACATATCTTTCATTCAAACTGCATTGTCCCATGGTTGCGTCAAAAAACGTCATGTCCAGTCTGCAGAAATGAACCAGCGTTATCCTTTTACGACTAAATTAATATTTACCTGCAAAGTAAGAGGTGTTATTAGGATTTACATAATATTTAAAAAGCTTAGAACACCTTTCATTTAGATGGATATACTCATTATAATATAAAATATTTCTTGTTATTATTTTGTATTTATTAAATGTGTAATTGATAATAAAAACAAAGAGTTAGTTTATGCTCAGTCATGGTCTTTTTGTTTTTGTTTATTACCAAAAATATATATATATATATATATATATATAGAGGTAATAAATTAAAATTTAAAATGGTCGTTTTCCTTTAATTATAATTTTTTTTGTTTTTTTAATATATTAATTTTTGTGTAATAAATTAAATTTTAAAATAATAGTTTTCCATATTTATAATATATTATTACTATAAATCCATTTTAAATATTGATTTATTTTCTAATATTTAGAAATTTTTTGGAATGTAAATATTTTTAGGGTTTAAAAAAAATTAATTTAATATTTTTTTTTTGTTTTTTAGTTAAGTTACAACATTTCCATATTAAGCTTTAAAACATTTAGTTATGGGTGCAAAATCTTAAAATGTTCTATTAGTTTATAAGAAGTTAATAAGACCAAGTTTATTATTTTATCAAAACAATTAATAATAAATCATTTACTTACAATGTAATTTTAAGAACCAATAATAAATCTTTATATACTATTGTTATTTTGTATATATTAAATACTTAAGTGATATAAAAAATGTCACATTATGTTTATTAATGTTTTTTTATTTGTAATATATTGAAATTTAAAACTGTTGTTTCTTTTCTATAATATATTACCTAGATCTATCTTAAATTTAGATCTACCAAGTATTTAGAAGGATTCAAAAAAAATTAGTGTAATATCCCCATGAAAGCACTGTAAGTAAAATTTTATTTTATTTTCTTAAGGTGTGCATTGAAACACACCTAAAAACCCTAAAAAATAAATTTAAAAAATGCATTACTCTTTTACTTAGCAGATTTATATGTTTTTACTTCTGCTATTTTTAATATCTTTGTCATGTTGGTTAGTAGGTGATGTATTTTGTTTATACCTGTTCTTTATTGTTTTATATTTATAATAGGTTGAAACTAGCCTAAGGTATGGGAGATTGTCCATGGTCTTGACCCTAGGGCTTAAGTTTCATTTTGTAATTTAAAGGCCTTGGCCTTACCATAGTTTATACTATGGTGTGTAAAGACCTCCCCTTAAGGGTAAGATTCTAAGGGTTTGTAAAGTGTATGGAGGATGCTTAGTGTTTGTAAAGTGTATGGTTCCTCCATAGGGTGACCTCTTGTTATAAATAAAAAGTGAGTTTATTACTTTATGTTGGCATGAAACTACATGATTTGGCCTATATGCATTTTCTTTATGGTCCTTGATGTCTATGGTGTATATACCATATCATATGGTTATATGATGAATGCAAAATATTAAAGGTTGATGGCATGAAGCAATATGATGCTTGCAATGTAATTTTATGTTTTTAAAGAATAGTAATATGCTATTGTTGTAATCATATTTCGATGGCCTCGCATAACCTAACCTAAGTGTTTCGATTTTGAAATTCGTAAAGAGGTTTTTATAAACCCTTCTTGGGTTTGTTTGTGTCGACTCTTTAGCTATTAATACGACAGTGTAATGTAATATTTTAAACAATACCCTTACAAAGTTTGTGTGTCATTAACTCGTCTTATTCCCATATTGTTTAACGTTGGTAATTTATTTTACTGTGGAAGCCATCGAAGATGGTCTTACAACCACTCTTTGATATGTGTGTGTGTCTGTGTGTGTGTGTGTGTGTGTGTGTGTTGTTTAAAAGAAAAGAGTGTCAGCCTTCGGCTCTATAAATTTAATGAGTGTATTTTTTTTCTCCGTATAATTGTTTATATGTTGTTTGTGTTAAACCATTTGGATTCCATTGTTGATGGTCTTACGACCATGAGTAATACTACCTTTGTTGTATAGTGTAAATAATTTTCAATCATGTGATGAACATGATGGTTGTATGTGAATACCCTACCGAGGATTTGCCTTTGTGTAAATTGGGGTAGCCACAATGTGGACTTACGACCCTATATTTATTGTGATTGTTGCATCATTTGATACGACCCATAGGGTCTATGATTTCTTAAGCAGTAGTTAGGATCTTTGTAATTTAAGACTCAGCTACCGGTGATATCTTTGGTTGGATGGAAAACAGTACCGGTTTTGTGACTAAGCTTTTGTGTCATGAATATAGGTGTGATAGCTAGCATATCAATCAGTAATAGATTTGATTTGATTTGTTTTTTTAACTATCCTACACATGCTTTGTGGATGTTAATAATCTTAAATGGGATCTTTGATCTATATGTTTGTTTTTTTTAAACTAGAACAGAAAGTGATTTCATAGTTGAATTATTATGATTTCATAATCTCTTAGTAGAATGATTGTAGATTTGCTATTTATATCCATGAATGATCTGGTTATTTGCTTGTACATTCACGATTAGTTCTGTAAACATTATTCTATTAGAATATTTTAATTTGAATCCTATAGTTTATATAATGTTAATATTATTAAAGTGAAGTCCTTTCGTCAATATTAACTAATACATATCTATATTATAAACAAAAGATTATATCCTAATACTTCTATTTGTATAAGCATTTGGATGATACTCTATCCACGGGGGATTCACCTTGTTGAGAAATATCTTATCACTTTCATTCATAAAGGGGGGGTTTCAATTGTGAAAAATAAGGTCAATATATTGTAGGTATTGGGGGGCATGGAATAGGGTATGGGGGGTTTATAGGTATTAGGGGGGAGATAAAAATGGGTTTCTAGTAAAAATAAGGAATATATTGTAAAAACAGGGTTTTGTAATTGGAAATATGTATTGGGATGGGGGCTCAACAAAAGGAATTTTGTAAGTAATTATCAATATCTAGTGAAATTAGGTGGATTCTTTAATATCCCATGTGACTCTATTTGTATATACTTATAGGTTTTTTTTTTAAGAAATCCTTACTGTGGTTTAAATATGATAAAATAGATCAAATCTAGCATGATTAGAGATCCAGTCTACATCTAGTTTCGTAAATACAGACTAAGGAATATTTTAGAGATAATCGATACAAACAGGAAATAGACGGTTAAATTTGGAAATACATTATACTAATTAGAAATTTAGATGTTTCCAATCTATTTATGTGCAGAATTCAAATTTCGAAAGGAATCAAGATTATAAACATTTAAGCATGGTATCATTAGGCTAACTGATATAGACTAGGTTCTACATTAATCTCCTTCATATCTAGAATTTAAAACACATTCTACTAATATTTAAACATAAATTATGAACCTGGCTCAAACACTAAGAAAACAAAAGTGGAGAAGTTGTTCCTCCCAACCAACTCCTAGAGCATCCAATTTACTTTCTCCAGAACCCTCGATCATGTTCGTTGAACCACAAGAGAAAAATTCTTCAATGCGCCATCTCTTGCATTCACATATTTAATCCCCATCCAATGCTAGCCTTTTACCGCTCATGGACATACTAATATATAGTATTTTTCCTAGGACTTGGTCATTTATGAGTATCCTTCTCTTTAGTACTCAACGAGGAGTTGTGACCTAATTTTTGGAGATGATGCCTCCTGCATCTTGAGTTCTCACTCGGTGGATTCAACCACATGTATTTTCTTCTTGTGGGTCGGCAAAAACTCTTTAAAAGCTATATCTATTTGTTTCCCCCTTCAGCATATTTTATTAAATAAAAATGTTTTATTACAAAATGTTTTATTTTTGAATTTTCTATCAAAAATTAATAAAATAATAGTTAAAGTATTTTTCGAGCATAATTAATAATAAATTATTCATTCAGGATGTATTAAATACACCTCCCTTTAAAGGATAACATTTTCCTTGGTGTTATAAATTTTCTATTTTATTCTTCCATTTCATTCTCTTGGAATAAATCTGGATACGCCTCATGCATAATACTTTCCAACTCTCAAGTAGCTTCTTTTGGACTAAGGTGCTTCTATTGCACCTTGACTTGTCTGATGGTACGGTTTCGGAGTAAAATTTCTCTCCTGTCGAGAATGCACTCTGGTCCCACTTGTAACTCTCCTTCGGGTTCCACCTAGATTACATTCCAATAAATCACATAAGAAACATCATGAACATATATTTTTAAAATAGAAACATGAAACACATTATGTACTTTAATATTGGGTTGTAGGGCTAACTAGTACGCAATCGACCCTACTTCAGCTAAAATTTCAAACGGCCCGCAATACCTAGGTGCCACTTTTGAATACTTTCCCAATCTCAACGAACTTTTATTGGGCTTTACCTTTATATACACATGATCACCCACCTGGGACTCTTTAGGAGTTCTTTTTAAATTAGCATAACTTTTATGCCTATGTTGGGAAGCCTTCAAGTTTTGTTGTACCTGTTTCACGGTTAGTTCCATATCTTTTAATAAATCAGGTCCTAACATTAATCTATCAACTATACTACTCCATGAAATTGGAGTATTACACTTGCATCCATATAATATTTCAAAAGGACTCATACCTGCAGAAACTTGAAAATTATTATTATATGCAAATTCTACTAAGTGTACGTAGTCTTCCCACTTACCTAGTTTGTCCATGACATACATCCTTAGAATGTGAACTCTAAGACTTGATTTACCCTTTCATTTTTCCCATCTGTTTGTGGATGATATGCGGTACTGAAATTCAATTGTGTTCCTAAACCTTTAAACAAGGATTTCCAGAAGTTGCCTATGAATTTTGCATATCTATCTGAGACTATTACCTTCGGTACACTGTGTAACCTAAATATCTCTTTCATGAAAATATCTACAATGTTAACAACTGTATAGGTAGATTTAACATGAATAAAATGAGCAGCCTTACTTAATATGTTGACTACGACCATGATTGAATCATGCTGTCGAAAATTCTTCGGTAGGCCTATTATAAAATCCATACTAATTGTTTCCCACTTCTATTCTGGAATGGGTAGTGCCTGCAACAATATAGTTGGATGTTGATGTTGTGCCTTAATTTGTTAGCATTCAAGACCAACGAGCTAAGTATTCAGCCACTTATTTCTTCATGTTTGGCGAGAAGAAATTCTTTCTGATCATGGTGATCATTTTTTGGTATCCAAAATGCCCTGAATATGGTTGTTTATGGTGCTCATTCATAACTGTAAGTTTAGTTTCTGTTATGTTAGGTATGTACAGCCTATTTTTATGTAGCAACATACCTTGTTTATTTAGGTTGAAATATGTTTTTACTATATTTTGTTCATTTTAGTAGTCTTTTTCTTTTAAAATATGATATTCCCTATCAAAAAAGTTTCATCGCTTAGGATCTGATTTTCCAGATCAAATTCATAGCTGCTTCTTGCAAATAGTAAATTTGCATGACAACTTAGAGAGTCTTCTACTTTGTTTTCTTTTCTCTTTATGTGTTTGATTTCAAAATCATAATCTCTTAAAAAGGACAGCCATCTTGTTGGAGACATTTACCACCATACACACTCTTTTTGGTCAAATTGGACTAGTTAAACCATTATCCTAAGTATTATTTACATTAATTGACATCAGTGGAGCATTAAATTTCATCATCCAGTCACACCCATGCCTACCTTCAATCAAGGAGGCTAACTTAGCCTTCTCCTACATTCGAGGAGGCTAACTGGAGCACTCCGGTGGTGATCTGAGTGATATTAATGCACATAATTGCTAATTGGTGGTTACAATCAGTTATACAGGTCAATGAAGGTGCCTCCTTTCATTTAATTGATTATTTAATGATTAATTAATGAACTGGAATAAACAGGGGCGCCTCCACCAACTTCTGATGTTTAGTTCAACTTCAGTTAACCTCATCGGGGTTCATTGGAGTCATTGAAGCACTATCACTTTATGGTTGGCTTGCTATGACATGTGTCTGATCTCTTTCAGTCGAGACTCAGTCATTTATTGCACTTCAGCTTCAGTTAGGGTTTAGTTGAGTCAATTAGGGTTTTGATCAGTGGTTAACTGAGTGTGGACTATGGCTTACAGTCAGTTAAGCTAAACTCACTCATTCAATTTGAATGACCTCCTTGAGGATTTGAATTGCTCATTCATTCATGCTTGTAGCATGACATTGTAATTGTAATCATTCATTCTTTATGTGAATACAGAGCAGCTACTATTCCTGTAGACCAATTACACCATTTCATGAGTTATTTGTTGATTAATCTTTGATGAGGTTGATGCTTTGTTCCTAGATCAATATACAAGATTAATATGGTATCAGAGCTTACAGCGGGACGAAACTATATCTCTCAAAAACAAGCTTTTTGACAGATTTTTGCATGAAATTTGAGCAATAACTCAAAAATCCAACACTGCACCAGAAGCCAAAGCTTACCACTTAATACCCCAAGTAAAGAACTTGTTGATCAAGCTTGCTTGATTGACTATGTTGAATGTGATGAAATCCTAAAATGTGCAGGATGTTCGACCTTACATTGCCCTTTTTGTTTTGATTTCAGGTTTCTATAGGTGAAGCATTCGCTCCAGCAGATCTAGATGGCCTCCTCAGTAGATCTATTGACTCCATACAATTTCCACTCATGGAAAGGTGATATGGAGATTCAGTTGATGTTACAACAATAAAATAGCAAGTAACTAGGTTATAACCATTAGTAATAATAATTAATTATTAATATAGTTATGAAGAGAAATGTCTCTTCATATATTCAATGGCCAAGCCATATTTAAGGCGGCCATATCCATTGTAATCAATCATCCAATATATTATTTACTATTCATATTTCATTATACAATGATAGTCGAATTCGACTAACGGACAACCGGATTCGGTTGCTCCATTTGGTATTAGAGCACGGATTTGGCTCCTTCGACTTGAGCTAGGATTCGGCTCCTTCAACCCCTACTTAAGCTCGGACTCGGCTCATCACTTTTTATTCTTCGAATGCTCCATTTCATCACTTGTCACTTCATCCCAAACCCTATCCAAAAACAAAAACAAAAAACAAAAAAAAACAAAAATTAAAAAACCAACTTCCTCCAGCTCTAGCATGAGTGTTCCACCTCCATCCACTCTCCATCCCTCCCACACTGCTACACTACCACACTCCCCCGTCCACATTCCACCATCCACACTGCCATATCCCCCACTGCTCCACGCACCAAGCTCCATCTCCTATTCACCTCAGCGTTGCCTCGTTTCCAACGCGCAACCTTCCCTCACTCCCTCCTATGTTGATCACTCCCTGCCTCCACATATCCATGTTTCCCACTGCCTCGTACCATTCCTTTTTTCCTACCCTCAACTCTGGTGTGCCTCACTACTCCCTCAATACCCAATCTCCCAACCTGTCCACACTAGCACCACCTTCTCCATCCTTCATCTTATACATCCCCATCCATGACCCTCCACAAACTCAGTCCCCCCCTTACACCTCCATCACCCCATCATTCATCCACGCCCATCATCCATCTGTGCCCATCCCTTCCTGCCTACACATGCTCCATCGGGCCTGCTTCTACTCACGCCCATCCAACCCAGTCCGCTCCGCCTCTACCTTCCACCCCCACGCTTGCATCCTCTTCTCCATCTGCTACTCCATCTTCATCACCGCTCCACTTCCTCCTTCTCCAATCGCTGCCAACTTTCCTCACACTCCATCACTCCCTCCAACTCCACGACCTGCAACCAAAACATAAAAAACAAAAACAATATATTATATTATAATTGTAGTGCTTTGCTTGCTGGGCAGAGCACTAAGTCCTAAACTTTAACAGCAAAATGACATTTACTCTTATTTTGATTTTTTTTCAGGATTCATTTATTTGTAAAATAACGAGAGGGTTCACCGAAAAATACCTAAACCTTAGCGAGCTGAAGATAGTCCTTGAATCCTGCTCCTGTAGCCTTGCCTCTCCCTCGTCTGAGCCTATCTGAGCCTTGATGCCAATTTGGATGATCCACCCTGCCGACCAGCATTGATCCCGCTGGCCCTAGGAAACCGGTGGGTTTCCTAGCCCTCGAGCCCACGTGCCGATAAACCCGATAGCAACTTCCCTTCGATGAGTGTAATTCTTCCTCTAGAGTTAACCCCCTCCTCCAGTGTTTTTCCCTTCATGTTCCATCACCTTCCTTACTCTCTTCTTCTGTAAAAATTCCCCTCTTCCAGATGCTCTGCCAAAAATCCCCCCCTTCAACCATTCCATCCTCCTCCTTATACCTCCTTCCCCTCCTTTCTTCCACCGCCTTTCTTCTTCTTCCACCGCCTCCTTCATATTTAAAATAACAATTATTCTTTAGTTCTTTTCTTGGGAAGTCAACTAGTTCAGTTTTTAAGACATTCGTTGTACGCATTTAATTTTTTTTCTTGAATTGTACAATTTTTCACCCCCGATGAGGTGGTGGGAAATTACTACATGCTTATCCTATAGAATTTAACGTGTTAATTTTAAAACATACCCAACTGTCATGAATTACCCAATATTGTTTGTTTAATGTTTTATGCTAATGGTAAAACGGTAATAATAATATTTTAATTTAGTATATGTTATTAATAACTTAATAAAAGTATTTAATAATAAACACTAATAAATAATAATAATAATAGATAATGACAACAAAATAAAATAATAATTATTATTATTAATCAATAAATAAATAATTGTAGTATTATTATTAATAGATTGAAATGATAACATCGACATGTTTATGTTTATTGTTAAGTCCCCCCGCACATGGATTTTTAATAAATAAGGTACATTTACAGGTTTAAATAAATCACAATTACTTAGTTAACCCATCCAACTATTTAATGTTTTTCAATTAATATTTCATACTAGCGTGCATGTGTGAGGTGTGTATGCATGGCCAGTACATGCACAGGCTGCACATGTACTATAGCAAAAACCCCTAAATCCTAGCTGATACAAATAATATTTCACGCAACAAGACCAATATACAGATATAATAGGATTTCTTTTAACATTCAGAGTTATTTAACAGTTATGTTCTTATTAATCAGTCAATTAAGATTGGTACCTACCATCACTAATCTGGTATCATAAATGTCCAACTCTCAACAATAATAACTAATATGTCAAACCATCCTAACCTACGTCCGCATCCTCCCTATCCTTCCTCTGCTAGTACAAAGTGGATGCCAGCTGTACTGACCTTCCCACACAGAAACTAAGAGCGGTAGCGTTGGCTAACTAGTGGACCTAGCCTCTCCTAGCAGGCATCCGACCATCGTCATCACAACAACTTGGGGAGCGTGTCTCAGCACTGCCCTCCCACGACCTCGGGTATCAAAGTGACATAGGGTGGGAAATGCATCCATCCCTCTCAGCATACTAGGTATATACTCCATCAAACCATACTGTGTTGCTATCAAGTTTATTGGTACGTGTCATCGTACCATCACTTGGCAATTAAGGCTCTTCTTCAAGATATGTACTGAGTCATACTTTGCATCACACACTTGGCTATCACATAGCCCCTGTACCCTGCATGTTAGCACTATGCAAACATACATTCATAACAATATTAAATCAATAGCTGGTCCATATTATCAACATTATTTCCTTTCATCACATAAAATCACAAAATAATTCGCATCATGGATGGGTGCCCATGTACCACATGATACCAAGGATTACAATCAACTATATGTTTTTGTTATGAAATAAATGAATCTGATGACGATTACTGCATGATAATCACATAAGCACAATAATTTCATATAAATGATATTCATCATAACATCATAATCAAAGCATCTACATAGGCATGTTAATCGTCATAACATCATGTTCAAACCATAATATAAGCATGATAACATCATAATATGATAATTAGAGCATAATCCTGATAACATCATAACATCAGTAAATAATCACATATAACATGCCAAATATAGTTTATGAAGTATAGTTGAGTCCACATATAATAAGTAAATACAGTGTAATAAGTCTGAGTGATAAATATGCCTGAGTCAAAATATGGGGCACTACAATAATATAATATAATATAATATAATATTGTAATATATATATTTTTTTTTTAAATCAAATACTATAATTAATATTATAATATTTGTTTATATATATATATAATAAAACTATATACAAAATATAGTTTATGAAAAATAAAAATAATAACAATAATATTAATTAATTAATTAATTAATATATTATTATTCAATTCACCTCAAAAGGCCAAAATAGCACCGAAATACATACCTCCGTATACAAGGTCCAAGACCATGGAGGAACTAAAAGAGAAGATCGATAAAATGGAGAAGGACATAAAGTTCATTGCCGCTAACCAAGAAGGCTTGAAGGAAAAGATACAAAATAACAATACATTACTCAAAAATGATCTTGTGTTGGTACTAGAAAGAAGGCTCGACGACTTGACATCCTGAACGAAAAACAAAAAAACATGGATGACAAAATGAGTACCATAACGCAAAACATAAACACCTTAACACAAAACATGTGCACCATGACACATAACCAGAATACAATGATAGGAATGTTACAAAAACTAAGGTTTGGTACAAACCATATCAGCAGCTCAAATATGTTGGACCAGTATGTCAACAAAAATGAGAGAAACCAAGTCGATCAAGACAATAAACAAGACAAGGAGACAAACTATAGCTGATTTTATCACTCCAAGTGAATCATACAATGTTATAGCTGATTTTACCACTCCAAGTGAATCACACTTATATGGCCTTCCCCTGTCCCTCTGCAGACTCCTTAGATCCCTTGGACCATTTTTTTTTTATGTCCCTTTGACCATCCCTAAAAACATGTGAAAATTAATACACGTGACTTTTAAACCCTTAATCGCGTATATACGTGGGTTTGACCCCTAAAACTGCGTACATCAGGATGTGTGCATAATCCAAATCCTTTTGGAGTTTTCCTTGACATGGATCCGACTCACTTGACTCCTGGCCTTCCCTATGCCTTGAGATCACTCGAATTTGACCTTCCATTACCCCTTTGAAAAGATATATAAGGAACTCTTGGGTACATTGAAGGCATATGAGAGAATTGAGAGCAAAGAAACTATAGTCCATTGTTGCCGGAACTTGTGCTTGAGTCTGCATCCCTTTGTCCCTTGGAGCACTTTTTTGTTCTTCCCAAGCTTTCCTTTTGCTTGTGAGCTTGCTATCGAGAGATGGAGGATTGAGGTGGTGGAGGCCCAAGTGGGGGATTCAGTTTCTCCAATTCACAGACATGCCGATAGAGGTTGTATCCATTGTAATCTCTGATTTTATATTAATAGAAATATATTTTTCTATCCAATAATGTATGTTTGAATGAATATATTATCCATGGATGATTTCAAATGCTTATACATTGTTGATTATATATGCTAGAATAGATCTAACACCCATATATATTGTATGCTTGTCTTGTTTACTTGTTGTTGAGGAAGTGATTTATCAATTCAAGCTGAAGTTGGAAAGCTCAACGAGGATATACTTCAACCATCTGGAATAAGGTACGAGGTCTAATCTTTTAGTGTTAGATATTTGATTTCTATTGCATATTGGAAAGGATTCATTTCTGGAGTCAAGCTGTCTATTGTGGTACCCCAAGCCATAGGAATTTCTCTCCGTAATAGAATTGGCGACTCCGCTAGGGAGTTCCTAGTAGTTTTCCTTTAGGGGTTTTCTATCAGCATTCAATGACTTTGAATTGCTCTTTTTTCTCTTGTTTTTGTGTCGGGTCTGGGGGCATGTTTTCCTGGTAGTGTCTGATTGGTGTGAATTTTGTCTTAGCTTGTTGCCTTTATTTTTATGCACCTTCTTCCTGTACACGATTTTTTAACTCACATTCGCGTATATATGCGGGTTTCACTGCTATTTCCACGTACACACACGGGTTTACTACGAACAATTGTGTATGCCCTTAGTTTTTCCTTCTAGAGGAAGTTGGATGGTTGCTGGGTGAATTTTGATGATTGTTGAGTCTCCTTTGATACTGCTAGAGTCTATATACACCTCTATTTCTGACCAGAGATGTTTTTTTTAGGGTAAATTTTCTTTTTGAAGAATGTTCTTGTCATTGCATTTTCAATTTTTTGTTTTGGAATTAGTGCATTAGATTTCTTTTACCTTCGTGCTTTGCTTGAGTGCTACTTGAGTGTGCTTGCAGAGTTTGGGGGTTGTAGAATCATTCTTTTGCTTTTATATCTCATTTTTATTTCAAAAAATCCAAAAATATTTACTTATCATCATGCATTGCATCTTGCATTTTGCATAGTACTTGCACTAGATTTGCTTTGGAGTATTAGTCAGGATTTCATATTGGAAAGGTTGCATTTATCATTTGAAGAGAATTGTGCATTTCACGTAGTAGCATACCCTGTTGTTCATGGACACAATGCATTTGCATTGATTCTTAGGTGTGCATTTTACTTCATGTTGTGTCATAACACCATTAGTTGCACAGCCATATCCCTTTTTTGAGTAATAAATCCAATTCAAATCAACGCTTAAATTAAAATGAACTACACTATTTTATTTGATAAGGTTCACCAACAAGATTAGGTTTTAGAGTCTTGGAATAGTTCATTGTGAGTAAATTCTCCAAGAACACTAAACAACAACATGTATGTGTCTGTCCAGGTGAGTGTGTGAAGTTCCATGGTATAACCAATGTTTCTCTGGATCCTCCTCTCAAAAGGGAGTTAAGCACGAGGCAGTGTGAGCGGTTATTGATTGGGATGACCCCTAGTCATAACTGAGTACCACCGGAGATATTTCCAGGATTGTATTCGTATCTGGGGGCTCTTTCGAGATTTTTGGGCTTTGCCACCTTGCCCATAAAGTCAATCCCGCCTGCGACTGTCCACCTGAGCATTGATTATATTGAGGTGACCTTAGTGGCCTTACCTAGGATATCGAGGGGGTACTCTACAGGGGTTATTATGTGGGTGTCCCGGCCAAATTGGGGTCGGATATCACAGTCGCTTTACGCGTTGAAGCTGAGGGCCACCATAATTGGTTATGTACCTCCGCTTGTTGTGTATGGGAGTCTCAAGCCTCTCCTAGGTGAGACATACCTGCTTCATTCAGAAGCTCACTTATCCTACACTTGATTTCTTGTGTTTGGCTTTAGATTTTATTGGTGATTTCTTTGTGCATGTTAGCTTTCCTAGGGTTTGCGTAGATAGAGAGTCTTTTATATTTTTTGAGTCATTGTGGATTCGGGTGCGGCTCCTCGTCATTCTCGTCATTTAGCAGGACTTCCACCTTCTACATCTCCTCCTCCTTTGGGAGAGAGAAATAGATATTCCAGGCAGATTACTTCGCACATTGATTCACACACCATGGGAGACCATATAGAAGGTATTCCTGAACCACCTTCTCCCATTCATGTGGAAGATGGGGAGTTTACTCCTAACT
>LPNX010782070.1:52718-82967 GCA_001517045.1 Pseudotsuga menziesii
GGTCCTATGATTTCTGAGATAGGAAATTTTCATGATAGACCTACTTACTCTAGGGTTGATTCCCCATTGACGCATCGCCGGTATGGAATGTCGAAGGATGATGAGACTCATTTTGAACCCGCGAGCACTAGTTATGGTAGTTATGGTATGTCTGGTTTTCCTACACATGATTTGGCATTCCATGTCGAATCTGAGTTTGAACCTAACACTATGCTTGGGGGAACTCTCATTCCTTACCATGCGGAGAGGTTTGGGAGCACAAGTCACATTGCACCTTCCATCCCGGTGATGGAAGCCACATCACATATTCCTCCTAGGTCTAGGGTTAGTGGTCCTATTAGCATACCAGATCCGAGATGAGTGACTATAGGGTATAATACGTACATAATTGCAGAGGTCCCTTCGTCCTCTATCCCTAGTTCTTCAAATGTTCACCCTCCACCTCATACACGTGGTCCTTTGGGCCGGAATGTTGCTACGAGTCAGGTCCATACTGCGGTTACTAGACTAGTTGTGTCTCACGTTCATGCACCGCCCGTTGTTTCGGGAGGTCATGTTCATATTTCTAGAGGTCACATTACTACTTATGGAGCGTATATTCCTACTTCCGAAATGTATATTCCTACTTCCGGAGCATATATTCCTACTTACAAAGTGTCTCATGGGACATCTCATGCGATGACTTATGGACCCTATTATGAGACGCAGTATGGATAGGGTTCTTCACCTTATGGGTGCGGGTATCAACAACCTGTTTACTCTCCAAATTATGGCTTTGTAGCTTCGAATAGTCAAGGTACACGACACTATGGTGCTTCCATGCCACCCTATACGGGTCAAATAGGAGGAGGGCACTATGGCCAAGGCCATGGTGGTTATGGTAATCAGACCTATGTGAATTAGAACTATCAGGGAGCGGTCCATCGACCTAATCATCCTAGGCTCCCTTTCCTTGCAACACTGAATCTTCCTGACTTGTCAAGATTGACGAACGATCCTATAGCTCATGACCTGGCTTGGCCGGCTGTCCCTACTAAGCTTCCCTCGGACATACCCAAATTCGAGGGAAAACCGGGAGATCAGGATCCGAGTGAACATGTTACTACCTTTCACCTATGGTGGTGAGGGAATCCTTAAGCGTTCGGGACACAATCCTAATGCCCAAGCCGCCCAGAACTATTCAGTTGTCGAGGATTTGGGCCATACTCCTTGTGCGATGTCTGCACTGGAAGTGCTTCAGAGTTGTCCTTCGCAAAGGAAGGCTTTGCTTTTTTCCCTTGGTGTGAATGATGATAATTCTTCCTTCCTGATTAAATTTGAAACCGCAGGACTTCAGCCTCGCTTTCCTTACTATGTGTCTCTTTTGATTCACGTAGAATGTCTTAACATGACCGTCAAGAGCACTGTCATTAACGAAGGCGCTGCTGCTTCTATGATGTCTTTATCATGTTGGAAGGGTTTGGGTTCCCCTGAGTTGTCTAAATTGGTGACCCTATTAACTGCGTTCGATGGGAGATCATTTAGGCCGCACGGTATTCTCCCTTCCCTTAAGTTCCATTTGGGAGGGAAGACCGTTGCGATAGAGGTCGAGGTGGTTGATGCACCCCTCAACTACAATCTCTTGCTGGGTAGGAATTGGATGTACAGTATGCAAGCCGTAGCTTCTTCCCTATTTTTCATTGTATGATTTCCATTTAATGGGAAGATAGTTATGATTGATCAAACGACATTCAATAATTCGTCAGTTACCGCATCTTCGGGAGCTTCGATCGCGATTGTTGAGCACTCACAGCCAGCAACTGGGAGTGTGGGTGTAGGCATGTATCCATCCCTTATGGGAAATTTTAGTTGTCCTGCACCTATCCTTATGATAGGGTCTAGTTCCAGTGAGGCTTAGACATCTATGAGATCGGTGTATTTTCGCACAAGTTATATGAAAGATCCTTGGAATCTTCCTACACCGAGTACTTCAAGTGAACCCATCGTGACGGACATGCCGTTACCTGCAACTATGGTAGCTTATCAATCTAATCTTGAGTGTGTTGTAGAGCCCAGTCCTTCCTCTTCGCGAACAGAGGAGGGGGACCCTTATGTGCTGCCTGCATGGTCAGTACAGTCTTCTCACATGCATGACTACCTTGATAGTGTTTTTCCTTTAGACGAAGTGATTATTGAGGCCATCTCGAGAGTTGAGCCACCATGGGAAGAGCTCCATCATAGATCTTACTTTCTTCCTGAGCTTAACCGCTTGGAGCGTGAGGAATTTAGGGAGGTTCTTAGCGAGAGAATTGGTAGTCCCATGGTTCCATTAAGCTCTCCTAGTCCTATGGCTGATGGGAACATGGCAAATATATCTCCAACGATTCCTATCAATATCTCTCACAATCCTAGCAGGATAGAGAATGTGGGGTAGAATGTTCCCATGTTGAGATTCATGAATACACCAAGATGTTTAAAGAATTCTATGATATCTTTGCTTGGTCTTACGATGAAATGCCAGGTATCGACCCTTGCATTGTCGAACATGAGATTAATACTTATCCCAATGCTAAGCCTGTTCGACAACGTTTGCGTGCGGTGAATCCTAGGAAAGCGCCCGTGATTAAGGCAGAGATAGAGAAACTGTTGAAATCCGGTTTTATCTATCCCATTCCCTTGACAGAGTGGGTTTCAAACCTCATTCCGATGGATAAGAAGCAGGGAGCGATCCGCATATGTACTTATTTCCATGATTTGAATCGTGCCTGTCCTAAGGACAATTTCACCACACCATTTATTGATCAGATTTTGGATGAGTGTGTGGGTAGCGAGGTTTTTTCCTTTATGGATGGATTTTCCGGATACAATTAGATACAAATTAAACCTGAGGACCAACATAAGACTGCATTTATTTGTCCTTGGGGAAATTTTGCATATCAAAAAATTCCTTTTGGCCTTAAGAATGCTGGAGCTACTTTTCAGCGGGCCATGACCTTGATATTCCACGATCTCAAGTCGATTATCGAAGTATTTTTGGATGACCTTGCTGCTCATTCTCATATGAGAATGCGTCATTCCTATCACTTGAGATTGGTATTAAAAAGATGTCGCCATTATTTGGTTAGGTTAAATCCTCACAAGTACATCTTTTGTGTGAAGTCAAGTCACTTATTAAGATTCATCGTTTCTAAAGAGGGTATAATATTCGACCCTTTGAAGGTTAAGGAAATACTTCAATTGTCTCCCCCGAAAAATATTCGTCATCTTCAATGTTTGCAAGGCATGGCAAACTTCTTATGGAGATTCATTGTCAATTTTTCCAATTTGACTAGAGGCTTCATGCGTCTTTTGAAGAAGGACACCACCTTTTGTTGGGATGAGTGAGCCCAGGAGTCCTTTGATGCACTCAAGCAAGCCCTAGCATCGGCCCCAGTGATTAGTCCCCGAGACTATAGCCGTGATTTTCTACTTTATGTGGCCTCGTCCATGGAGACGATTGGTATGGTTTTGGTTCAAGAGGATGAGGAGGTCCAAGAGCATGTCATATACTATTTGAGCTAGAATCTTATTGACGCAGAGATCCATTATTCTCATGTTGAGAAGCTTGCCTTAGCTACCGTACATGTGGTTCAACGGTTGAGACATTATATTCTCCTTCGCCAGACCTTGGTTGTAGCCCATGTCAATCCATTTCAATTCGTCCTCACTCGAAGGATGATTGGGGGAAAGTATAATAAATGGATTGTCATCCTGCAAGAATTCGATCTCGAGTTTGTTTTGGCAAAATCGAAGAAATCATTAATTTTTGCAGAGCTTATATCGGATTTCCCAAGCGAGGCTGAGGAGTTGGTTTGTGAAGATACATTTATTGATGAGCACATCTTCTTAATCTCAGCTTTAGACCCATGGTATGGCGATATCATTATATATTTACAAACATTGAAGGTCCCTACTCACCTCTCACGAGATGAACGACGACGATTATGTCATGGGTCTAAGAATTACCTCATAGTGGATAACACTTTGTACCGCCATGGGGTAGATTCCATTTTACGATGTTGTTTAACTCATGATGAGGCTAAGATAGTGTTGAATGATTTCCATGGAGGGGCATGTGGTGGTCATTTATCTGGGCTTTCTATAGCCCAAAAAATATTAAGAGTGGGTTATTTCTGGGTGTTGATCTTTAAGGATTGTGTAGATGCGGTCAAGAGGTGCCACCCTTGCCAGGTGTTTGCATGTAATATGCACTCAAAACCTGCCCTGTTACATCCCATCATCACCGCTGGTCCCTTCACTAAGTGGGGGCTTGATTTTATGGATTGCAACCCAGCTTCAGCTGGGGGGCATCATCATATCATAGTGGTAGTTGATTACTTCATGAAATGGGATAAGGCTATGCCTACAATTAAATCCAATGGTGAGACAGCCGCGCACTTTGTATTCAACCATATTATTACTCGGTTCAGGATTCCAAAAGAGCTTGTCACTGACCATGGATCACACTTTCAGAATCATATGATGGAAGAGTTGGCATTAAAGTTAGGGTAAAAATAAGAGCATTCCTCCTCTTACTACCCTCAAGCGAATGGACAGGTAGAAGCAGTGAATAAATCACTCAAATCCATTCTCCAATGAACCATCGCACAAAGCAAGAATAATTGGCACATTATGTTATATGCTACTTTGTGCACGTATAGAACCACTGTTAAGACTGCCACGGGTTTTTCTCCGTATCAACTTGTACATGGAGTAGAGTCAGTATTTCCAGTTGAGTGCGAGATTCCTTATTTGAAGCTAGCCGTAGAGCTCTTACCAGACACTTCACCATTGGATGAGCGTTTGGTCCACCTTGAGAAACTTGATGAGCAGCATCGAGATGCCTTGGTGGCTCTAGAAGTAAATAAACGTCGCGTAAAGGTCCAGTACGATAATTCTATCCGTCCAAGGAGGTTTAGTGAGGGAGACTTGGTCCTTTTGTGGGATCAACCGAAAGAACCCTTGGGGGTAGGAAAGTTTAACCCCATGTGGCGTGGTCCTTACGTCGTTAAACGTGTGTTAGAGAAGAGCGCTTATGAGTTAGTGGACTATGATGGAACGGCCTTGGCGGAGCCTAGAAATGGGCTCTATCTCAAAAAATACTATGCATGATTTTCAGCCAAGGCTGGTTATTGTATATTATTGTACAATTTTGCATAGTTAGGTCTTTTTCTTATAGTGATCGGATTTGTGATTCGTTTCTGTTTCTTTTGGCAGATGTCAATGGAATATTCCACCTACATAGTATTCGCAGATGGCGCGAGCCATCACACTCAACACTCAGTCTCTGCTGCTTGGGTGATTTATACTCCTATGGGTCAGGTATTGTCTTCAGGAGGTGTATGTTTACGGCCATCTTCAAACAATGTTTCTGAATATAGTGCCATTATTGAGCTTCTACGGGATGCCATTTCACATGGCATTCTCTCTCTTGAGGTACGTCTTGATTCGGAGTTAGTAGTGTCACAGCTTAATGGTTTGTACCATGTTAGAGATTTGATGTTATTAAGAAGATTCTTACGTGTGAGATTATTAGAATGACAATTTGACAATATAACATACATACATATTCCAAGAATTAATAATCAAGTTGCTGACTCATATGCTAACTACGTGTTAGATTGGAATTTGTTTCATACACAATAAATTCATCACAAACACAAATTTTACACATGTAAATAAATAAACCGATCATCATAAAACTTTTTATATACATCCAAAATGTGGTAATACATAGTGTCATAATACAAAAATGGAGTTCTCGAGCCACCAAAATATAATACATGGTAATACAAAATGTGTCACTCCCAGGTCTCTACGCCTGTGGAGGAGGAGGGGGGTTGTGATCATGGAAGGTCACTACGGCTCTAGCTAGCCATCGGAATAATCGCACCCATGCTTGTGGTACACCCACCACCTGGCGCTACATAGCCTTAGGAAATTCCTCGACTTGCGCCATGGGAACACTGTGTGTCAGCCGAACAAAGTTGGTATGAATGCTCTAGAGCATCCACTCCGCATCCACACCCATGATATCGTCTCCTCTTCCCCTCCGTCTATGACGAGGGAAGCCTTCAGGCCACCATGGTCCCACATCTGTATGCATATGGTAGATGTCACTATGTATTGTCACCCAAAAATATGTCTTTTGATTCCATATAATCAGAAAACACAAAAAAATTAAATAACTCAAAAATTTAAAGAGAGGGTTGAGATTCATTACCTATGTAACCGTATGCCGATCCTGGTGGTAGCGGCATGTCCGGGTCCCCCCGGAAATCTATCCCCACGTAGGGGTAGTCATCGATGGCAACTATCTGTCGTCACCACCACGGAAAGAAATCAGCTGGATAGGGGTTGGACACCCTACCTCCACCTAATCTGCACATCGCATCCGCCCAATGTTGTTGGGTCGGATATCAAACCCCATGTAGAGGAACTTCAACTCTGGGGCTCAATCCTGGAACACGCTTGACGAAAAATGTGCTCAGTATGCTACTGAAACCGATGTTTTGCACTCTGCCCATCTTACACTCACTGAGTTGATGTTTCATTTTGCTTAGTAGTGTAGTGCTCCAGTCATATACCGTGGGTCTCATGCACTCCACTGCATAGAAAATCAGAGGTCGTGAGGCCTGGTGGAGTGAAGCCAAGCCTGCTATCCTATCCAGTGTCAGTAGGATGGCCTTTAGGCCCAGCACATGTATGGAGTTAGTAGGGATCTGACTCCCCACCTTCTCCGTGTCTGGATAGCAGTACACCGCAATGTACTCATCTATAGTCAGGCCACCTCTGGGCTTACGAGAACATAGGTTCACTACTTCCCCTCATCGAGAAATTCCAGTAATAAAGTATATGTCCTCCACCTCTATGGTGAGGGACATCCCATCTATCTAGAATGACTCTAATTTTGGATCCCAGTAATCCACCAGCATCTGCAATAGTCCTGGTTTGGCCCTTAAGCCACCAAGACACCAAAATTTGTAGAGACCACATGCACATAGTGCTTGTTGAGCCATTAGATCAGCCCTTACTGCCTCCTCTACATTACCATGTTCATTTTCTCTCCATTCTAGGACCATCATGCACAAAAAATTACAAGTTTACCCATTAGAACACTTAAAAAACCTCATGCGCGGCCGTATACGCGACTGTTTGCCAAAATGCCGTATATGTACACGACTGTGAGGGCATTTTCTGTGTATATCCATCCCTATATGTGAAAAAACCCTCAATTTTTGTGTGGGCCACAGTGCCTATTTTGGATTGGCCTAGAAATCCCAAAACACCATGGAATTTGATAAAAATTGCATCAAAATGGAAGAGTAGAGCATGGGTAAGTACCTGGAAGAAACGGGAATGGATTCCGCCGGCTGGATCTCCTAGAATTTGCTATTGAAAATCTGAGCTCAATTGGGTAAAAATTTCAAATGTTTTATAATGGTTTGAATTTTTACTATTTATAGAAATTTTTCAATTTTTTGAAAATTTTTACCCCCTTTTCTATAGTTTGGACCGTTTCTAATCATTTTGGACCGTTTCTAGACTAATTTATGATGTAGGAGACCTTTTTGAGTGCCATTTCAACCGTTGGATTGACCGATTCATGCCGATCTCAGGTATCATGTCTAAACTGGCATATATGTTAGGGTTCATCACCGTTTGCATTTTGCATGACCTTATGACCGTTTGATTATAACCTTAGGTACAAACCCACTCTATTATGTCATGAAACCTTCTTGCTATTTTAGAAGTGGCATGGTATGAGTGGTAGAGCTTGACCTTACATGGGTACCCTAGTTAGCACCTTATTTTCATTTGGTGCCCATGCTGACGTTTTGTCCCTTAGGGTGTGGGAGTCCATTGTATAGTATTTCCATGACATTTCGCAAGAGCTTCATACTCCTCTTGATCTTTTGCTGGCCTATTTCCCTCAGGACTCCCTTATGTCAAGTTGTAATTGCATTATCATGAGCTTTTCCTGCCTTATTGAGATTTATGCAGCTTCCCTGACATTGAGTTTCAGCCATATAGCCCGAGCTTGTCTCATGTCTAGCCATGCAGAGCCATTTCATATATCCTTTGCAGCATGATTCCCTATTTTTACCGGGAGGGGATTTTCCCCCGAGTGTCACTATCCTACACATGTATCCTTGCATTGAGCATAGGTATGTTCCACTGCTCGGAACTAGTTTGTTTGCACCTATGACACTCGTCTCCTCCTATTCTGTAACTATAAAGTAGTTTTATTCTTTTTCAAGCTTTTTAAATATTTGAAAAAGTCCAAAAAAATCAAAAAACCAAAAATCTAGACAAGGAAAGATGTTATCTTTTGGCAGTTGTCGAGTCGTGTCTCCTTCGAAGAAAGCAGTGTATATCACATCTGTTGGTTGGGTTTATAGTTTGAATTTAGGAGTTGTACTCATTTATCTGAGTTTATCTCCACCGACTGGTTAAGCTTCCAGTCCCCATGGAGCCTCTGTCGATGCCTCCTGTGTTGCAGAGATGTCCTAGTTTTGTATATCGAGTCTATGCTGCCTTTGTGTAAGTCACCATATGTCGTTATTCTCTTGTTCAAAGGAAGTTGAAACTTGAGTCGGCCATTCCTCAGTTATCTGGATTTTGCATGTCGACCATTCCCGGTATAGTTACTGGTTCGTGCACCTTATGATCGAGGCCTTCCACATTATACAGCTTTGCTGAGTACCTCATGTTGGATGATGGGGGATGCCTTAATGCCCTCCTTCCAGTGGATTTCATCCCATTGACTTCAGATCATTTATTCTGGGATTGGAATCTAGGGTCATTTTTTAGTGCCTTGAGACGTGCAGTCATCAGTGGCAGGTTCTCTCGCCATCGACAGTCTTTGGAAATACATCAATGTCCCCTAATCGATGGATCCTCTCAATTGTTCGACCTCAACACATCTATTCGCACTTGTTAGTTTGCACTCTAGTGCCTTGATTCCCATTTTCATTATCGGTGGGTGATCTCGCGTCTGTTAACGGTGTACATTAATGACTGGTAATCAGATGATGGACTACTATGTTCGACCTCGACACCTCTATTCACATAGTAGGACATGTACTCATAGCGGTTTGTGTAGAATACTTTCCAAATTGGTGGCATCTCTTATATGCTACCTCCTTTATCGTGCCAGTGTTCATGAGATGTCAACTCTCGTAACTTGATTCCAGTATATGTCAGACATTTCCAGCTATTATGGAGATCTTGATCCATTGTATATCTTCAGCCATTATGGAGATCAAGATCCTTTGTATATCTTCATCATGGAGATTCTGATCTATGTATATTGTACATGGTGATGACCACTCATGTGATATTGTGTATCATGCCTATTCATGGCCATTGTACTCTTATGTATCCGGGACTGCTATATGTATTTGCAGTTATGTATAGAGTTGTATCATTGTACTATGCTGATTGGGTGGCTGGTCTTCCATTTGGGATCCTTCATCACTCCACTTCTGGGATGGACTTATAATGTATTTCGTCCATCATATGACCCTCTGACCTCACACATTAGGGGGCATCTATTATAGCTGATTTTACCACTCCAGGTGAATCACACTTGTATGGCCTTCCCCTGTCCCTCTGCAGACTCCTTAGACCCCTTGGACCATTTTTTGTCCTTTGATGTCCCTTTGACCATCCCTAAAAACATGTGAAAATTAATACATTCGACTTTTAAACCCTTAATCATGTATATACATGGGTTTGACCCCTAAAACCACGTACATCGGGATGTGTGCATAATCCAAATCCTTTTGGAGTTTTCCTTGACATGGATCCGACTCACTTGACTCCTGGCCTTCCCTATGCCTTGAGATCGCTCGGATTCAACCTTCCATTTCCCCTTTGAAAAGCTATATAAGGAACTCTTGGGTACATTGAAGGCATATGAGAGAATTGAGAGCAAAGAAACTATTTTCCATTGTTGCCGAAACTTGTGCTTGAGTCTGCATCCCTTTGTCCCTTGAAGAACTTTTGTGTTCTTCCCAAGCTTTCCTTTTGCTTATGAGCTTACTATCGAGAGATGGAGGATTGAGTTGGTGGAGGCCCAGGTAGGGGATTCATTTTCTCCGATTCGCAGACATGTCGACAGAGGTTGTATCCATTGTAATATCTGATTTTATATTAATAGAATGACACAAAACCATGCGCACCATGACACAAAACCAGAATACAATGATAGGAATGTTACAAAAACTAAGGTTTGGTACAAACCATATAAGCAGCTCAAATATGTTGGAACAGTATGTCAACAAAAATGAGAGAAACCAAGTCGATCAAGACAATAAACAAGACAAGGAGACAAACTATCTTAGGAATGACCAAAATACCAATAATATAGTTGATAAAGATGAGCCCGACCAAGATCATAATGGGATTCAAGCCAGTATCGTTGATAATAAAGATGATCCATACAATGAAAATAGATGTATCCTACAGTATTCCAAGGAATCCAAGTTAGACAAATCAAATATCATAGATTCATATTCTACCTCAACTGTTCTACCACCCTCGAGAAACCTAAATGTAACACTACCTGGTGACTTTGAGTGTGAAAAGCTGGAAGAGATGCCACTTCTCAAGATAAATCATAAAGATAATAAAAGGAAAACATTACGTGATGACATCCTAAGTATCGTGGGACAAGCGATTTCTAAAACAAAGTTTGATATGGTCAGTCACAAAAATGTTCCTCATATTCCTGTCCATGGAAAACGAGACAACAATAATAAACAGAATGGAGTACAAATTCAAGTAACAAATAAAAGGAAATTGACAAACTATGGTGTAAAGAACAAGCATATACCTAATACAAGTTCTAAAACAAAAGACATAAAGGAATTAATGATGTTGTTTCAACAGAAAACAAAAATGAAAAGACGACAACAATAATCTAAGCTTTGAGGACAAAGATTTCCTAAGGGGAAGGCAATGTTACAACAATAAAATAGCAAGTAACTAGGTTATAAACATTAGCAATAATAATTAATTATTAATATACTTATGAAGAGAAATGTCTCTTCATATATTCAATGGACAAGCCATATTTAAGGCATCCATATCCATTTTAATCAATCATCCAATATATTATTTACTATTCATATTTCATTATACAATGATAGTCGGATTCGACTAATAGACAACTGGATTCGGTTGCTCCAGCTGCCCTCCGAAGGACTCTTTAGAGTCACCATGGACACTGAATATGAGCCCGGTTCAGCCATAGAAAAATCAAGAATCTTGAACAAGAAGGATGAAGCCTTCAGTTTCTTGTGCGTCTCTATTTCCCAAGATCTTCTTTTCCATCTTGCGGGATTGAAGAATCCAAAAGAAATATGGGACAAATTGGAAACTCTATATGGAAATCATGATGACTTGAGGGTTTACCAGCTCGAAAATGAACTCATGTCTCTCCAGCTCTCCAATTTCAAGACTCTGAATTATTTCTTCACAAAGTTCAAGCATACTATTTTACTCTTGAAGCAATGCAAAGTGGAGAAGGAGGATGATTATCTCATCCTCGCCATACTCTCCAAACTTGGGGCTGATTATTCAGTTTTTGTTTCTACATTCCGTGCAAGGAAGCTCACACCCCTGGATGGAAGATGCCTACACTCAATGCCTTCATTGAGTCCCTAACATGTGAACATGACAAGCTTGTCCAGATGGGGATCATCAAATCCTCCCGTGATCAAGCCCTTCATGTCTCGGGGCCAAAAGATCTTAAGGGTAAAGGAAAGCAGCAGAAAAATCCAAAAACTAAATTTGATGCTCCTAAACCTAGAGTTGAAAATCAGCAGCATGATGAGTCTTCCAGCTCAAGGAAAAACAAAGGAAAAGGGCACCATGGCAAGGAAAAATCCAAGTGTTCTTATTGTGGGAAGGGATTCCACCCTGAACATGCCTGCATGAAGAATAATCTTGATGAATCTACCTCTCTCCTTGAGATAAATCACATCAATCTTCCGGAAATATTTCGGAGGAGAGATCAGCAAGATCGGGAACCACAACATGAAAAAGGTCATGCCCTCATGGCAAGCACTTCGAAGTGCAAAGCACTGTTGATTGATTCTAGAGCTTTGAACCACATGATGGCTGAAAAATACTCCTTTTCATCCTTGGAGACTGGCAAATCCATCCCCATCCACATGGGAGATGACTCCACCATCATTTCAGAAGGACAAGGTACTGTTGATCTTGAAAATGGTTTTTTTTCAAATGTTTTGTATGTACCGTCTCTGGAATCAAATATCCTTAGTGTCTATTATATGACACATAAAGGAGTGCCTAATAGAGTTTCTTTCAGCCCAAATGATGTTGAGATAACAAAAATTGCATCCGGGAAACTCATTGCTAAGGCCTTGCAAACCATCATGCAAAAGCCTATGAGTTCTCTCACTTTGTTGCGGATGCAAAGCCCAACGCTCTGCTAACTCATGGAAATGAGGTTAGTAGGCTATGGCATGAGAGGTTTGGCCATATAAATTTTAAATATTTGCAGAAATTACAGAAACAGTCCATGGTTGAAGGCCTCCCGGTCATTAAGGCAACCACAGGAATTTGCAAGGGTTGTGTGATTGGAAAACACCATGAGCACAAGTTCGATCAGGGGAAGGAAAACTGAGCTACATGCATATTGGGGCTGATACATTTTGATATCAGTGATATGATGCCTATCACATCCATGAATGGATCAAGGTATCTTCTTACTTTTATTGATGATTTTTCAAGGTACACATGGGTCTTCTTTCTCAAAAAGAAGTCTGAAGTATGTGAAAAAATTTCTGAATTGAAGGCCTTGATCGAAAATGCCTTTGGGATTAAGATCAAGATCTTGAGATCTGATAATGGAGGGGAGTACGTCAGTAATTATTTTCTGCACATATGCTCCCAAAGTGGTATTCAGGTCCAACATTCAATCCCCTACACTCCCCAGCACAATGGAGTAGCGGAAAGGAAGAATCGATCTCTCAAGGAGATGACCACCTGTATGTTGGAATCCAAGAAGCTTGCTACAAATTTGTGGGTTGAGGCCATGCATTCTATATCATACATTCATAATAGGGTTCCACACTCATCCGTTAAAGGAAATACCCCTTTATAAGCATACTTCGGACACAAGCCGGATGTGTCGAACCTACGGGTGTTTGGGTCCACTGCATGGGCCCAGATTCCACTTAATAAAAGAAGGGCTTTGCAACCGCAAAGCGTAGAATGTATGTTTATTGGGTATCCTAATGAATCTAAAGGTTTAAATATTCTGGATATCAATACCAAACATATCATCATCGAGAGAAGTGCCAATTTCGATGAGCCTCTTCAGGAGGTGGAACTAGTGAAGGAGGGTGATGATGAAATTGGGGGTGATGACCCTGATTTGGATCCCATGATTTCTGATATCAGTGTGAAGAAATAATCATATTCTGAATCAGAAACTGAAGTGCAAAATCATCTTCCTACATGGGCCCGACAGATGCCCGACAGACACTCTCCTCCGCAGGAGACAACATTGGAAATCCGGATGATCCAAGGAGAACTCGATCTGATTTCCAAAGAGCAGGTATTGCGCTCTCTTGTCCTAATAATTTGCTATATGAAACTTGATATTTGATGATTATTTCAGATCCAAAATCCTACTATCATGCTCAGAAGGATCCGAGATGGCAAGTTGCCATGGATGAAGAGATGAATTCTCTTCAGAAAAACACTACTTGGGAGCTAGTTTCTCTTCCTCCGGGAAGGAAATTGGTTCAATGCAAGTGGGTGTTTTGGAAAAATGTTGCTGCTGATGGAAGCACCTGAAAATATAAGGCAAGGCTGGTGGAAAAAGGTTTCTCTCAGGTCCAAGTTGTGGACTACCATGAGACCTTTGCAGCGGTTGCAAAAATGGACTCCATCCGCCTTGTTTTGGCAATTTCAGCATCCAAGCACTGGGAAGTGCATCACATGGATGTTAAGTCATCCTTTCTACATGGAGATATTCATGAGGAGATATACATGAATAATCCTGAGGTTTACATCACTGATCCATCTTTGGTTTGCAAGATAAAGAAGTCACTATACGGGTTAAAACAGGCCCCAAGAGAGTGGTATTTCAAGTTGGATGCCTTCCTTCTCTCACAAAAATTTCAAAGGTGTATATCAGATACAAATGTGTATTTACAATAGTATTATGGTCATATAATTATCATTGTTTTATATTTTGATGACTTACTAATCATAGGTAGCACAGTTGCCTCCATTTCAGCCATCAAAACTGCTCTCCACAATGCCTTTGAAATGAGTGATTTGGGGCTTCTAAAACAATTTTTGGGGCTCGAAATTGAGAAAAATTCTGATGGGATTATGGTGACTTAGTCCAAATACATTTCAGACCTGTTATTCAAGTTTAACATGGCTGATTGTAGGCCTAGACCATTCCCTTTCCTTTCAGGGATCAGCATTGAAGAAGAAAAAAGCACACCTCCCATGGACTGCACTATCTATTGACAGCTGATTGGTAGATTGTTGTACTTGACACATTCTCAACCTGATATTTGTTATGCCATGAATGCTGTATAAATATATATGCATCAGCCTCATGATATTCACTAGAAGGAAACCAAGAGGATCCTCCAGTATATTCAGGGAACCAGGACCTACGACATTCACTATGTTGCAGACTCCGAGCTAGAGCTGGTTGGATACATAGATTTCGATTGGGTGGGTGATTATATTGATCAGAAGTCTACTTCTGGATATGTATTCATGTTTGGTGGTGGCCCCATTTTCTGGTCAAGCAAAAAGCAGGCTGCCATAGCACTATCTTTAGCAGAGGCTGAGTATCGAGGAGCAGTGAATGCTTTCATCCAAGCAGTTTGGTTGCAAGGCATTCTTTCCGAGTTTGATCTTGGTAGTACCTTGTCCATTGTCCTCTTTTGTGACAATCAAAGTGCTATTAAGATATCCATGGATCCAGTTACCAGGAAGAGGACCAAGCATGTAGAGATCCACATGCACTATATCAGGGAGCTAGTGCATGACAGGACTATCATTCTGCAATACTGCCCGACAGATGAGTAGATTGCAGACATCTTCACCAAGATATTTTCAAAAAATAAGTTCACTTACCTCTGTTCACTATTGGGGGTGAGTTCATCAGGGTGATTCAGACTACTTTCAGTGTTCAGCTTGAGGGGGGGGGGGGGTTCCCACTAGGTTTTCCCTCTTTTCCTCACTTAGTTTGTTTTAAGCATTGTTTAGGTTTCAGCATTTTACAAGGTGACATATGGACTTAGTTGTCGGGGCCCTAGGATTTTTATGCATTTGTGTTTTCTAACTCCTCCTGAATATAGCTTAAGGGGGGGTGTTGGAGACATTTACCACCATAAACACTCTTTTTGGTGAAATTGGCCTATTTAAACCACTATCCTAAGTATTATTGACATTAATTGACTTCAGTGGAGCATTAAATGTCATCATCTAGTCACACCCATGCCTACCTTCAGTCAAGGAGGCTAACTGGATCACTCCGGGGGTGATCTGAGTGATACTAATGTACCTAATTGCTAACTGGTAGTTACAATTAGTTAAATAGGTCAGTGAAGGTGCCTCTTTTCATTTAATTTATTATTTAATGATTAATTAATGAACTGGAGTCAACAGGGGTGCCTCCACCAACTTTTGATGTTCAGTTCAACTTCAGTTAACCTCATCGGGGTTCATTGGAGTCATTGAAGCTCTAGCACTTGATGTTTGGCTTGCTATGACATGTGTCTGATCTCTTTCAGTTGAGACTCAGTCATTTATTGCACTTCGGCTTCAGTTAGGGTTCAGTTGAGTCAATTAGGGTATTGATCAGTGGTTAACTGAGTGTGGACCATGGCTTACAGTCAGTTAATCTAGACTCACTCATTCAATTCAAATGACCTCCTTGAGGATTCAAATTGCTCATTCATTCATGCTTGTAGCATGACATTGTAATTGTAATCATTCATTCTTTATGTGAATACAGAGCGACTACTATTCCTATAGACCGATTACACCATTTCATGACTTATTTGTTGATTAATCTTTGATGAGATTGATGCTTTGTTCCTAGATCTATATACAAGATTAATACATCTTACCTGTCTTGCATTCAAATTTTGTTGATCAAATAAATATTTAAGCCTTATGTTATATGACATAAGCATGCCAATTTCCTTCCAATCAGGTAATGTCGCAACATTTTTAAGGCGTGAATTATGGCAGCAAGTTCTAAATCATGTGTTGCTTAGTTATTCTCATGTTCTTATAATTTCCTAGATTCATATGCCATCACATAGTTTTATTGTAATAAAACTTTTCCTAGCCCTTCCTTGCAATTGTTGGTACATACGACGAAATCCTTGAATGGATCAACAATATTTAGGATCAGAGCGGTAGTTAATGGATGATTTGGTGTGTTAAAGCTTTCCATGCATTTTTGAGTCAATTCAAACTTTTTACCTTTCTTCTGTAATGAATTTATGGGGTAGGAAATATTAGGAAAGCCTTCGATGAACTTTCGGTAGTATCTGGTAATCCCAATAAATGATCTGATGTCAGTTACATTTTTAGGAATCAGGCATTTTGTGATGGCCTTGATTTTGTCGGGATTGACATAGATTCCATCCTTGGACACTATGTTTCTGAGGTATTGAATCTTATCTTTAAATAAATCATGTTTCATGAACTTTGCATAAAGTTTTCATTCTCTTAGTACTTGCAAAATTACCTTTAAATGTTCCTTATGTTCTTGTTCCTTCTTAGAGTAGATTAGTATGTCGTTGATGAAGACAACCACAAACTTATCTAGCTTGTTACTTAGGATGTTGTTCATTAAACACATGAATGCAACAGGTGCATTTTTTAACCCAAAAAGAATTACAACAAACTCGTAGTGACCATAGCGGGTTTTAAAGATTTCGTCATCTTTTATACGCACTTGATGATAACCATACCTTAAGTATATCTTTGAAAAGATGGTTGCTCCATGGAAATGATTGAATAGATCATCTATCCTAGGTCACAGGTAACAGATCTTAATGGTCATTTTATTTAACTGTCGATATTCTATACATAATCTTAAGATTTTGTCCTTCTTTTTGACAAATAAGACCGGTGCTCCCCAGGGAGAGACACTAGGTCGAATGTACCTTTTATCAAATAGTTCTTGTAGTTCTGATTTCAGCTCTGTAAGCTCTATTATGTTCATTTGGTATGGATCTTTTGACATTGGTACCTCTCTGGGTATCAGATCAATTGTGAATTCAATGTCTCTTTTTAGGAGAAGTCCAGGGACTTCTTCCAGAAAGATGTATTCAAACTCCTTCAATACTGGTATGTCTTATATTTTAAGTTTAGTTTCATTTTCATTATCATTCATTATATAGAAAACAAACACTTTACATACTTTTCTTACTAATATTGTCATTTGTAACACAAATATTTCTTTGATTGTAACCTTCCTAGGGATCCCTTTTACTTTTATATTGTTTCATTATCACTAGTACATGTAAAGGTTTTGTCAAACAGTTTAACACTACTTGATGTTCTTCTATCCAATCCATCCCTATAATTAAAAAATCATAGGAACCTAAAGGCAGAATATTTAAATTAACATGCGTAATGAAATCATTCATCATCAATTTACAATTCTTAACAAGACTAGTAATTTTACATTTTGTACTAATGGCTAATTGTACTATCCATGACTTATCAAACTTTTTCGGTACTAATTTACATAATTCAACTCTTATACTTGATATATAACTCAAGCTTGCACTTCGATCAATTAAAATATAAATAGGTTGATTGTTTATCATACCTTCAATTTCAACCATAGAAGTCTGGTGATCTGCTTGTCGGTTTTCCAATGCAGCGCAAATTTTGGGCATCTTCCTTTCTATGTCCCCAACTGTAATTGCTTCCTTGATGAAATGAACATTAAAATTATTTTTCCTTACTGGGTAATCATTAAAGTAATGTGGCCCTCCACACTCCCAACATTTTAAGGGTTCGTTTTGTGTTGAGTTCTTGTTAAGAATAGTAGGAGGTTCTTTTACTACAGAATTCTATGGTTTAAAGATTTTTTTGTTATTACCCTGATACCCCCTATAGTTATTCCATGTGGTTTTGTGGAACTTATTACGTTTCTTTCTTGGATCAAAATTATTTGGCCTTTTACTCTTCCAAGTTGGTACATTTTCCCTTTTATTTTTGTTTCGGTCGTAATAAAAATTTTCCTTTCTCATCACTTCCTCTAGTGTATTTGGATTATCATACTCAATATGTTCTTTTAACATGATAGGAAAACAACTAAGAAAATGTTGTATTTTAGGTTTTTCATCAATTATGTAAGAAACGTAGTGAAGTAGCCTTAAAAACTTAAGTTGCAAAGTTCTTTCATAGTCATGGCTCCTAGCCTTAATTCATAAGATTCTTTGGCCTTTTCTTCATAGTATTGTTCTAATAAGTACTTTCTTTTGAAAATATTTTTAAATGTTTTCCAAGCTACATATATTTCTTTTATCCCCTTAACCTTATTTATATCCTGCCACCATATATATTCCTTTCTCGTCAGATTATAGATGGCCATTTTAGCTTTTAATTCATTAGAGTAGTTGTATATTTGGAGATACTTTTTTCATTCCAGACAACTAGGCTTCTGCCTCTTCGCCCTTCTCAATTTCTCCATTAAACATTGGTGGTTTAATTTTCTTAAACTCCCTGGAGATTTCCTCATAGGGTCTGTATTTATTTTTCCTTTTTTTATCTTCACTACTTTTGCACAAAACACACACCCACGGAAGGACACATTTCTGATTCGACAGACAAACAAGTGGTCGAGCCGAGTTAATAGTGAGCCATCAGAAGCATCCTTAACATCGTTTTCATGACCTGAAAGCTCAGAAACAGAACCGAGGTACTACCATCCCAACCGAGCACGCACATTAGCTCCATAATGTCTGCTTTACTATATGTAAATCGTGGCAGTAATACCATGCTCTAAGTTGCTAGTAGTTGATTATGACTATAAACAGCTTCATTTCCTGTTTCGAGGATTATCCTTAGGGACTGAGATAGTATAAATTTCTCCCCACAGAGGGGAGAAGGGTTGGAAATTTTCAATATTAGATGCTCTCCATTCTAACGTGTTTCAAGATTTCTAGATATGAATAAAATTGCAGAGGAATGATAATCCTTTCATGGCAGAGATTCCTATGTCATCTTTTTCTTCAATAAGTAACTTCTTTATGTGAATTTTTATCATGTTTTTCATTCCAATTTGTATTTTCTTTTCATGTTTGAGCATTAGTGTATATGGGCCAGAATTCGTCTTGTATGCTCTTGGCCCATTGTTCAATAAGATATACTTCCTTTTGAAGCTTAATTTTCAGTGAATTAGCCACCAATTATCTTACTGCCTATTTAGTTACAAGTGGTTTCCATTTTCATACATTGAGTTTCCCTCATCTTTATCATGATAATGGGGCTTGTGGTTGTTTTTGATATGTATATATTCAATTAGCATTACTCATTGTATATCACATGGATGTAAGGATGAAAAATAGAACTTGGGGATGCATAACAACAACCCTCATTTTCATAGATAAATTCATAAAAGCCAAAAGCCAAAGAAAATATTTCAGGGTTACACATTACAATTTACAATTCTCACAAGGAAAAGAAAATCACTTAATTGAGCCAACTGTAGTTGTGGAAGCAAGATAGATAAGACACCACCCCGTGAACAAGAATGAATTGTCGCTCCAGCAGCAACCATACCTGCAAATGCCCAACTTAGACCAAACCTTAAAATATCCAAGCTAAAAAAATATTGAAGAAAAACTACAATGATAGATTTTACCTCAAGTTGCCATGCCGAAATTACCAAGGTTTCCATGCAAAAAACAATGAGACCACCCTTCCATGAGGAAAATTTTCAAAAAAGTGGTCAAAATTAGTCCCAGCACCCTTAAGAGAATTGGTCCCAACAGCCTTAAGAGAATGCCCGCCACAATTCATGGTTTGAAAAGAATGTCCGCACCATGGTACTATCCTATATCTAGTTGGTTTGGATACCTATTCATGATTTGAGTTTTCTTTAATAGTTATTGAGGAGAAAGATACAGGCCTGCCAAAATAGGGTTTTTCACCGGTGGATGTAAAAATGGCTAAGTAGCCTCAGAAAGATGTCCGCCCTAAATTATGGGTTAGAGTAAATTCCCACAGCACATGGGGGTCCTGTAGATTGGTCTTCGGCCTACCTGAACATGTCTTCATATTGTCTTGGAAGTGGATGAAGAAAAAATTATGGACCTGCCAAAAGGGTGTTTTAGGCAGATTAGACCAAATTGAGAAATTTTTCTATGGAATTGGTGTTAAATCTGCCCAAGTGGCCTTAAGTAAATGCCCGCCATGCCTCATAAGACGATGTGAAAAATGTATTGAGAATGTGAGTCTCTAGAGTGTTGTATGGAGCATACAACCATGTCGCTTTCCTCACCAAAGAGTCTCTAAGGAGGAAGATGTCAACCTACCAAAAGTGCCTCCCAACCATATTTGCACTATTCCAGTACTGGTAAAACTGCCTAAGTGTATTCACGGAAATTCCCACCAAAGATTCTCCCGATGATGATAAATTTATCTGAGGGTATGGGGTTGTTCTTTGATGAACTAGCTATCTTACCATGTTCTTATTTTTTCTTATGGTGACCACATGAGGAAAATAACAATCTGCCAAAATAGAAGAAATACTTGTTTTGCATATTCAAAAGTATGAAAAATTGACTAAGTGTTAATAATAGGAGTTTGAGAGGTCAGTTGGAAATGTCCGCCAAGGGATATATTTGTGCAATTAAATTCATTGAATGTCATGGATCCATTCTTTGGTAAGTTTTCCATCTGCTCATGACTTCAAGTCTCCATAGGGTGTTCACACATGTGAAATAGGAGTCTACCAATATAGGAAGAAATATGTTTTGATGCTCAAAAGAAGTTAAGAAGCTATTTTGATATTCCCACTAGAGGCTCAGGTTGTCTAAGTAAATTCTAAGTATGACATGGTCTTGTTTCCTAGTGGACTGGCTATCTAGCCATACCTTCAGTTTGCTTAGTGATGGTCAGATGGAAAAAATATGAGTCTCATGATGTGATGAGGTTGGAAAGACAAATGATGTCTTTGTTACATTCTGATAGTGGTTTGCAAGAGTATAATAATTTTTGGAATTTGACTAAGTGATGAAAAATTTCCCTAAAGCAGCTACGTTATGAAAATGTCCACAATAATTAATTAGAAGAAGAAAATGCCCCTCGAGGAGAGACAAAGAAGATTCAGAGGATGAAAGTGGTCCTGATGGAATCACCATGTTGGCCTCTACCCATTGCATGTCTCACACCTCAAATTGGATGAAATAAAAATCTCATCACGTTGACCTGGGGTTTGATAAAAATTCTGGTAAAAATGCGTAAGTGACCTCAGTAAAATGCCCGCCATTTCTAGTAGTTAATGGATTAAATTGTTCTAAGGGTATGGGTCTCTAGAGTGTTGATTGGTGCATCTAACCACATCATTATTTTGTCCAAAAACTCTCTGAAGGTGAAGTTACCAGTATGCCAAAAGTGCCCTCTGCCTTGTTTTGCTCCAGTCCAGTAAAATTCCCGCCCAACTTAGAAGAAGATGAGTCTGAAGGGGAAATGAATTTGGTTGTGTTGAATGGGATGTACTACATCATCTAGTATCATTGGTTCAAGAGTTGGTGAAAATAAAAATCCCTCATGTTGACTTAGGGTTTTATAATTTTGTCCAAGTGGTAAATCTGTAGTTTAAAATGCAATTTTCAAATGCCCACCAGATGATGTATGTGTGTCAATTAATTCATCAAATGACATGTATGTGTTCCTTGTTGAAGTGTTTATCCATTCATGGTTTTGTTTTTCCCAATGGAGGTCACATGAGTGAAAAATTAACCTTCCATGTTGAAAAAAAAAATCATGTTAACACAGCGTATGAGTTTTCCCGCACATAGCTTAAAAATATATACTAAACAAGTTTTTCAGATGCCCGCACAAGCCAGAGATTTAAATAGAGATTGCTCAGCTAGTTAATTAAAAAAAGATGAAATAAATAAGAGACATAAACAAAACAGAGTTTTTTATTAATTAACATACATAAATTTAATTAATTTTGAAGAGATTGATGCTTTCTTTCACAACCTACAAGCAGTCTCGTATTGATCACTGAAAACATTGGATTTGGAGATGAATTCTCTATAATGTTATCTTATATGCCGATAAATACAAAATTCCATCATACAAAAAAAAACATTAACTTTCGATAAATACATATATACATTGATATGCCAACTAAAAAGCATTTTTCATTATATGCCGATAAATACAAAACTCCATCATACAAATATTTTTTTCATTAAGTGTCGATAAATACATATATACATTGATTTATACATGTATAGCATGTTTTAGAGATGGCTGTAATCCATCCTCTTAAGCAAAAGAAAAATCTGAATTGTCTCTCTTGCCTTTCGTAGAAGACTGTAATTGTTTTGGAGTTGGACAAGGCACTTATTGCGATTTCTTTTCAAGCTCTTTAACTCTCTGTGAAACTTTTTTTTAATTTTCAAGAAAAACATTTTTTTTGCCATTAGTTTGTTCAACATTTCCACATTTTTCTTATACTTCGTTGATTCCTGTTCTTCCTTGACCTCCAATTTGTCTCTGCTATGTTTCAACTTATTTTTAACTTCAGTCAATTCATGTTTCAGATTATGTATTTCTTTCTCCTGCTCTTTTTCCCTCAACTCTGTCTCATTGGGAAGGATAGGAATTGCCCTCATCGCAGCATCTGGCCCTTTTAATTCCTTCTCCAAATCAGCAATTGCGGATTTAAGTGTTTGAATTTCCATATCACATCCCAAATGTTGAACGTTTCTACCTTCTAAGAGTTTTGATTCCATCTCCCTTATTTTTGCATATTTCTTGGCCATCTTCTCTTTCATTTCTTTATGTAACAGGGATGAGGCATACAAATCACCTAGTGCAAGGCTCGCTGAGAAGATTTCTTGTAGAATATTCTCTCGACTTGCTAAGGACTTCTCTCACTCTTCTAAGGACATTGTACCTATAGGTGTATTTTTCCTTCTACCCTTACCCTTACCCTTACCATCGTCTCCTTTGGTACCCTTATCTTCACCCTCACCACCTTCTTCACTGGAAATATTTTTTCCTCTACTTTTTTTTTTAGTTTTAAAGTTTGAGAGATCCTTGCTAACCTTGTTCCTTTCGGCTTATCAGCTTACCTAGAAATTGTTTTTCTCAAATCGAAAATTATTGATTCTAATTCTCTAACTTTTTTTTCCATGGCTTCCCTCCCACTCTTTCAACTTCAACTAATATTCTTGTACTACCTATTCATATTCTTTAATTTTCTTCTCCATTACTTGTAAAAGACCCATTTCTATCCTCACTGGTGGTACATTGAGAACAGGTGGTCCTTTTTTCAACTCTTCTTTGAGTTCACTCGCTTCAGCATTAGCTTTTTCCGAAGCCTCTTCATACGCAACCCTCATGGACTGAATTGCTTTTTCAGCACAATCAGTGTGTTTTTCTACTTCTTTGGATAATAATTTAACCGTTTCTTCTTTCTCTTTTATAATTATGTCTGCTCTGAAATGATTATCCACAACTTTCTTCTGCAACGCTGCTATCTGTTTTCGGCATTGTAAAATATTATCATCTTTTCTCAAGCACTCTTCCGCCCAATTGCATATATAGGAAGCTTGTTCCTTGAAATTCTCCATTTTATCATATAGGATGAACGCGTACCTATTATCAAACTTATATGATGCAATGTCTAAATGCATAGCGAAAGCCCTTGATTCTGATTTGGAAGAACAATCATACTCAATTGCCAAATGTTTAGGAGGAATTCTATCAAGAATGTCTTGAGGAATGGAAAAGTGAGCCGTAGTTTGTTCCATTTCGTTACATGTCACCTCCTCCCAATGACCTCTATATACATGTCCCTTAAACTCTTTCAAAGTTATGGCAGCGCGAATTTCATCATTTGTGACCAAATCAGGATATTGTACTCGTAATTCTCCATGGTGCTCAAGACTTTGTATTGGTGATTCCTCGTTCTGTTCAGCAGGATGTAATGGTAATTCCCCATGGTGCTCAGGATATTGTATTAATTCCTCATTCTAATAAGGATATTGTACTGGAAATTCCTCATTATGTTCCCTGCTTTTACGTTTCCTAATGTATGTTTTATGAAGAGGTGGTTTCGGCAAAGATATTTTTCCATGCTGGTTGATATCACCAATCTCTGTTTCAGTAGCATGAGGTCGACATAAATCAATAATTTTTTGAAGTGTGCCCAGGAAACTAAATTTAACCTTCCTTAATTGGCTCTCTTGCAGGGCAAAGTGGAGTTTCTTAGCCAGTACATAAGGAATATCTATAGGTATATCTTCCACCCAATGTATCACTCCCCGCATACATTCACCCGAAATGTCATCCCTGTGATGATTCAAAATTTTCCAAAGGACAATATGAATCAAAGTTTTGTATATTCCGAGAGGGACATTTTGCATTTTTAAACCATTCCTAAGAACACTTACTTCTCTCCCACAAATTTCACTGGCCATCTGGTTCTTCTCTTGTCTGGGGGTTTTCCTAGAGATTAAAATCACTCCCCCTCTGCATGGAATATTTGTAGCTCGGGAGATCAAATCAGGGTCGAGGTATACCCACTTCCCAAAAATTATGAGTTCCGTATTCGCAGCATCATATTTTGAAATTTCCTCATCTATCTCCTCATCAACATAACTAAACATTCCCCACAAAAAGTTGAAAACTTATTCTTTTCTCAAGATAGTTTCCATACCTGATGGCCACATCTTTACATCTCTCCATGCATCAGAATGCTCCTCGAATTTTTTTACTGTTAGCCTATCATCTGTGGACAAATGTGTTTCAACTGGGGTTGTAGAGGAGGATGCCTGCATTTCAGCTACGCTCATCATGATGGACGCCCCTATTTGAAGTTTGGTCATGGTTATCCAGGTTCAAAGTGGAGGTGAGGTGATGCATGCATACTGTATTTCAGGATCACAAATTGTCCCCGCAGACTGATTTTCAGGCTCACAAATTATGCCTGCAAAGAGGTTTTCAGCAACAAATCAAGGCTTTGATTAGGTATGCACTTTGGAAATAAAAACATATAAAAAAGGCATTTGGAAATAAAAACATATAAAGATCATCATGACATAAAAGATATAAACGTGTGCCTCTACTCTTCAACAATTAAATATCATTCATCTTATTCTTCATCGAACTCAACATCTGTATCAGAACCTGGTTCAGAATACATATTCATGAAAGGCTCATTCACATCAACATCATCATCAATGGCATCTTTCGATAATATAGTCATCGACATCGTCAATGAGATCATAGTTTACTACATTTGGATGATCAACCTCTTCAACTTCTTCATCGAACACATCGACTGCACCCATATTCTCCTTATATGAATCATCGCCATCGTCTTCTTATTCGTGATTATCTTCATCATCTACATGATTATACTTTACTGGTCTTCCTCTTGGATCGTATCTAACAACGTATGGCCAACCTGCTTTACCTGGTACCTCTAAGTAAAAGACTTGCTCACATTGACTTGGAAGAACATAAGGCTTTGTACCCAGTTCAAATGCCCTTGTATTAACCATGGTAAATCCATTAGCATGCTCAATAACTGTTCTTTCAGGATCACGATCATGCATCTGTAGCCTGTACCACTTCACCTCAAAAAAACTATTTTAAAGGAATTAAAGTCACACTGAATTATGTCCCCTAAATGCCCATAGTACCTATTCTCAGTTTCTTCTGGATGTGAGTCACTTCTAGAGGAAACATTGGTGACCATAGCTATGTTGCATTTCACACATTAGTTGAGGAATTTCTCTTTTCCAATACCTTATATCTTCTTTATGGATTTCTTTTGAGGAAAGCCACCTACAAATGATGCAATAAAATAATATCAAACCATTTATAAAATTTGTGGGGAAAACATAATATGTCAATAATTTCTGCTACAAATCACGAACCAAGTACATTTTCCATATAAAACATTACTTACCTCATGTATTTTCTAAGAACATAAATAATTTGTTTTATGTTGTTTTCAAAGTTGTTTGGGAGAGATAAAGGTAGAACATACTATATCAAAAAACACATAATTATTATTTATTTCCAAATAAGATAATAAAATTAATAAAATAGTGCATACCAATAAGGAAATATATTAAAAACTCACAATTACCTTAATGAGTGTATGTTAGTCATGTGTTTTAACCCCACCAAAATCACCTTTTTTTCGTTAAGATATTATTTATGTTAAACAAAAACCCCGTCAAAAACCTGATTTTTCTTATGACCTCTTTTACAATATTGCTCTGTTGCTCTGTCAAGCACTAAGGAAGACTAATATTCTGTTGACGGCCATCACCATTATAATTAATGATCACACTTTACAATGCATGATTAGCCTCTTGGATGTCACTATAAATCTTTCCAATTCTTTCTTTGTCAGTCCTTCCATCTAATATTCGCCATAATAATTCTGTTATGGTATTCTTGATATGCATTGTATCAAACAAATGAACTATTTGTAGGTGCTCGTAGTATGGCAACCTACTGAATTGCACTGGGTAAATTTTCATTCCTCGTGGAATCCCATTCGTGCATTAACAACATCCATGAAACATCAACAAAATCAAATTAACACTAATTAATCAATATAGGTACATACCACGTTGAACATAATTCACTCAAAAAAAAACAAAGATTTATATAATATATGATACAAGTTGAATGTGATTGTCATTGATGTCAAAGGAGTTCAGTGAATGACAAAAAGATAACCAAATACATGATGGTAGTGTAAACTCAGTGAAAGACAAAGGAATGACAAAGGAAGTAATGACATGGCAAGTATGATGATGTGGCATGTATGGTGAGTTTGTAAATACACATAATGGTATTTTGGTGCTATCAGGAAGTCAGTGTTCTAATCTGACATCATTCTAGAAAAATATGGCAACTTTGTGAAACTTTGGAAATTGACTAAGTATGAAAAAGTAGTCAAAAATACTCTAAGAGAACGCCCACAATAATTCATGGTTTGAATAGAATTCCCACACCACCATATCAGCCTATATCTTGTTGAACTAGCTATCTAGTCATGGTCTCAGTTTGCCTTAATCATTTCTGAGGAGAAAGTTATAAGTATGCCAAAATAGGGTTTCAAGATAAACCTTGGAGAAATTCTTGGGCATGGCTAAGTGTTGGAAAACGGGTCCAAGTGGCCTTTGATCCATGAAATTTGATAAATTTATTTTCACAAGGACATCCCTTGATGGTCATTTCCAAACAACCTCTCAAAATCGTGTTCTCAACACTTAGGCAAATTTCTTGTGTTTCTCAATATGCAAAATAGTATTTTTCCTACTTTTGGCATATTCATATTTTGCATATGTGACCATTGTAAGTTAGTCTGAAAGTATGGTTGGATATCCATTTCAAAAAAGAACAAATACATGCCAATTTATGAACCTATTGACATAAACCCAACATGTGGCAGCCATTTGAAAGTGTCTTCCAAACTGCTTATTAACACTTAGACAAATCTCTTCAAACCCTAAGTCACCAAGGTGATTTTATTTTTTTCATCAAAATTGGAGAGTGAGACATCCAAAATGTGAGGAATATCATACTGACTCAACCATGCCAATATTCTCTCCTGCAACCTCATCATCTAACCTTGGTGGGCATTTTATTGGGATAGTGCAAATGAAGGTGAGATCAAGGGACTTTTGGCAGATTGATATCTTCCTCCTCAAAGACTCTTTGGAAAATATGAAACCATGGTTGGATGTACCAACCAACATAATAGAGCCTATCACTTTCAGATAATTTTTCCCATCATCCTATGAGAGGTGGTGTGCATTTCTTTGAGGCCACTTAGGCCAATTTTACCAATAATTCCATACTTAGACAATTTGTCCAAAACTTAAGGTGGACTTGCAATTTCTCCCAAAACCTAAAATAATGCTACTAGATGATGTATTACACCTTACTGAGCACACCTATGTTGATTTCACTCCCAGACTCGTCTTCATTTTCCCTAGGCGGGCATTTTACTGAACTTTGGTGTAAGATGGCCTGAAACCCTGTTTTGGTAGATCCATATCTTCTTCCTCAAGCATTATCAAACCAATGTGAGAACATGGTCAGGTATACAAAACATACACCTAGAGGATGACCATGTGGCGTAGTCATTTTCTTCAACCCACAAATTATGGCAGGCATTTACCTAGAGCAATTCTGACTAATTTGACCAAAAATCCTTCTTTTGGGAGGCCTATATCTTCTTCTTCAAGGAGTTTTTATGAGAATCAAGGCCATGGTCAGATAGATATTTCAACAAAATATGGAATGGCAGGTCATGGCAAGAATTTTCTTCTTCTTATGAATTATGGTGTTCATTTTCATAAGGAAGCTGCTTTAGGGCAGTTTTTCAACACTTAGTCAAAATCCCCAAATTATCATACCGTTACCAACTACTACAGAATGTAACAATGACATCATGAGACATTAGGACACCAACATGTGTTTTTCAACCTCATCACACATGCCATATCAACACTTCTTTTTTCATTAATGACCTCCTTTGACATCATTGACAACCATGCTCAACAGTGTTAGGATATTTAGACACTTAGGAGTTAGTTAAGATCAACTTGTGTAATATATCTGTTAGGTAAAAGTGTGTTTCTTTAGTATGCATTTGTAAATATTCTAATCCAACGGTCACAATATGTTCTAGACATAGAGTGACCCGACGGTTCAACTTCTCTTAGATCATACCTACCATTGATCCGTTGCTTAACACCTGATTGGTCTATGATCTCTATTTAAAGAGCATAGAGGGTCCTTGGCTAGTTGATCGATTATGAGAAGCTCATATGTAACTTTCTTTCTTTTTCATAATAAATTGCTCCAAGTAGCTATTTGGCTGGGGCCGTGGACTGTTTCCTTCTCGAGGGTTTTAACCACGTGACAAACATCGATGTGTTGATCTGTGATCTATTTGTGTGAAGCAGTTTCTAAAGGTGTTCAGTCTTTTGGGAGTACCATGTGTACCCGAACATGGTATCATAGATTTTATGAAGAGCCGCTTTCGGTTTTGATCAAGATCTGGAACTGGTGTTGCCAAAACTTTGAAAGGGTTTCTGGTTTTGTATTTTTTGTGCATTTGTGGCCTATGGGAGCTATTCCATTGGGTCCAGAGAATCGTTTCCATTTGGAAATAGTCTTCGTTTCACCGAAAACCATTTTCGTTTGCTCCAGAAACACCCATTTTGACAAATCTGAAGGTATAATGTTATAGTGACGGATTTGTTTTTTTTAATCTCTCATATTTTATCAGTTTGTTATTAGATCTTTTTTGTTTTAGTCTCGGATTGTTTCCTTCCCTGACTGCGTATTCTCTTTTCCGTGCACCTTGTGCAATCATGGCGAATTAGAAACAGTAAGGGAAAGTTTTTTTTTTTATTGTCTTCACTTAAGTCTTTTAATTTATTGCCACACTATTTAAAAGTCACATTATTGTAAAAGTGAACATCACTTATTCTATAAAAGTGATTCACTTCAAAGAAATTTATTGTAAAAGTGATTGTCAAAGGTTGATCTTGGGAAGAGGGGGCTTCTTTTTTTTAGTTGGTCAAGTTAATATCTGCCCCGTCACTATTGGGGACATCTTCAACATTTTCTTTGATCAAGCATAACTTCATCATCCAGAATCAGTTTTAAGTGTCATTTTTTTTAAAACCGCATATTTTTTTGAGCTCTTTGCATCCATATAGTTAGTTTATATTCTTTCAGCCATTATTTTATAGTATGGTCACCCCTTGTGATATTATACTTACAAGGTCTAACTATTTCTCATGGAAATATCATATGGAGGATGTTCTACGAAGTAGGGGACTTTTCAGGATAACATCAGGGAAAGAAACAGAACCCACTGATGATGATAATAAAATTAAATGGGAAAATAGATGTGATGAAGCTTGTGGATTGATTGGGATGTCAATCTCTACTGATTTG
>LPNX010782070.1:85973-154619 GCA_001517045.1 Pseudotsuga menziesii
CTAGTAGTCTCTTATACTTGACTCATTCCCGTCCTGACCTTTCCTTTGATGTTGGTCGTGTTTCCCATTATATGAAAACTCCTCATGAAATTCACTAGAAAGCAGCAAAAAGAATACTTCGATATATTCGAGGTACAATTCAGTTTGGGATTCATTACAGTACAGGGGGGAAACCTTTGTTGGTTGGTTTTACTGATTCATATTGGGCCGGCTATCCTGATGATCGAAATTCTACTGTAGGTTATGTTTTCAGTCTGGGATCTGGACCTGTCACTTGGGCTTGCAAGAAACAACAAGCTCTTGCTCTTTCTTCAGTAGAAGCAGAATATCGAGCCGGAGTTAATGCTAGTCAGGAAGCTTTATGGCTTCGACAGATCCTTTAAGAGTTTGGATTCGAGCAGCACCAACCTACTCCACTTTGGTGCGACAATCAAAGTGCCATCAAGCTTGCCAAATATCTAGTTCTACATCAGTGCAACAAACACATTGAGCTACACATGCACTTCATCAGAAATCTTGTTCATGATCGTGTTATTGAAGTGCTCTATTGCCCTATAGATGATCAAGTTGCAGACATCTTCACTAAGTCTCTTACAGAAACGAAGTTTTCTAAACTTCGGTCTATGTTAGGAGTTCAGGAATGTGTCCTTAAGGGGGGATAGGCTCTAATGCCTCCTTCCTTCTCCTAATAGTATCACTTTTGTAAATCCTTCAATCCTATCCCAAGTTGTTCTTAAGGGGGGATGTTAGGATATTTAGACACTTAGGAGTTAGTTAAGATCAACTTGTGTAATATATCCGTTAGGTAAAAGTGTGTTTCTTTAGTATGCATTAGTATGCATTTGTAAATGTTCTAATCCGATAGTCATGATATGTTCTAGACATAGAGTGATCCGACGGTTCAACTTCTCTTAGATCATACCTACCATTGATTTGTGGCTTAACACCCGATTGGTCTATGATCTCTATTTAAAGAGCATAGAGGGTCCTTGGCTAGTTGATCGATTATGAGAAGCCCATATGTAACTTTCTTTCTTTTGCATAATAAATTGCTCCAAGTAGCTATTTGGCTGGGGCCATGGACTGTTTCCCTCTCGAGGGTTTTAACCACGTGACAAACATCGATGTGTTGATCTGTGATCTATTTGTGTGAAGCGGTTGCTGAAGGTGTTCGGTATTTTGGGAGTACCCTGTGTACCCGAACAAATAGTGTCCTTGTGCTAATAAAATTCATAGGGTGACATAGATCTATTCCTTGTTGAAGTGGTTATCCACCCATGCTTTCAGTTTTCCTTATGATGGTCACATGTGCAATAAATCAATCTGCCAAAGTAGGAAAAATATTGTTTTGCATATTTAAAAATTTGGCTAAGTATTGACCAATATTCCAACAATACATAAATAATTTGGCATACCTTGACAAATTCTATTATATTCCAAATTTCATAGGTGAGGTGTCATTCTTCGTGGTTGTTTTCCATTCTCTTCTTTACCATTGAATTTTGTTTTGTCTATAGTTCGATAACTATGATTATTAGGCAAAAAGTGCCTATACTCATCAAACACTTCCTTTGCTAAACTCCTTGAATGGCGATATTTTATCCTGGGACCGCAAGCTGGACATGAAAATTTACTCTTTGTTTGAAGACCTACAAGATATATGAATTAGTTTAGCGAATTAGAATTACCATTTAAAATAATGCATGATATTTTCAATAGATATATATAATATTAAAGAACAAAAGAAATTAACAATATACCATAAAAATGTGTTAACCCAGGAGCATCATGAATTGTCCATCCAAGTATTCCATGGAATTGAAATCATCTTTGCCCTGTTGGTCTAGAGATGTCATACATAGTGATGCCAGCCCATAACTTCAACAACTCATCGATAAGAGGCTCAATATATATGTTCATATCTTTAACCTAGTACTTACCTAATTGGTCCAACATACATGATTAATTATATTTAGCTATATGGCGTTATATATAAAATACATAATTATCATGCACGAAACAAAGAAATGAAATATTTAGTGATCATACTTTCAAGTAAAAAAATACAAATTAATCAAATACCTGGAACAATCATTGTCAACTTTGTGTGCTCTCTCTTGACCGACATCCAAGGAGGAAGGTTATTTTTTATAACAAAAACAGGGCACACTAAGTAGGTAGAACGAAGTGATCCAAATGGATTGACACCATCAGTTGCAAATGAAAGTTTAACATTACGAGGTTCTTCTTTGAAAATTGGCCACTTTTCTTCGATGCGCCTAAATGCAAACCCATCTGCAGGCATTTGAAGAACATTGTCTTGAATTCTGTTATTTGCATGGAAATCCATAAATTGTGCTATACTTTGACACCTGAACAACCGCTGGAGATGTGGAATTATGGGAATATAACGAAGAACTTTGTGAGGCACGTTTTTTGTCACTTTATCGGCTCGATACCTACTTGTTTGACATTGTGGGCATTCATTTTTTTAAGCATATTGTCCATAGTATATGATATGATCATTAGGACATGCATCAATGGCTTGATACTCCATTCCAAATTCTTTCATAATCACATATATCTCTCGATATGTGCGTGGTAAAATATTTGGCGTTGGTAATAGAAATTCACCTAACAATCTACAAAATTTAAAAGAATAAGTCAATGTAAACAATATTAATCATCAATATCGCATCCATACTTTACAAATTATATCACAATAGAAATATGGGAAAAAATTCAACCCTTTATGTACATGTGAACATGCAGACATAAATAATTAAAAAATTACATACCTTAGTATCTGTGTGAGATAGGTGTTTGATAAACCATTCAAAACCTTCAAGTTCACTAACAACAATATAGAAGATAGAAGATTTGTTTTTGAGCCTTCATAAAGAGGTTGACGTGCCTTCTCGAGTAGAGGATCAACATCATGACTATCATCCTGGTTGTCCTCATCCATTGGAGCAAATGTGTCTTGGATCAATATATGTACCTCATCTTCATGATTTGTATCACTAACGTTATCTCCATCCATATCATCATTAAGAACTTGATCAGCTTCAATATTCTAATCAAGATGTTCCTCACCCTGTAAATGAGTATTTTTGCTAGTACTTGGCAAATAACTCTCTGGAAGGGGACATTTTGGGGGCATTGTCTATATATTTACAAACAACATAGTAAAATTAGTTTGTATAGAACATATAATAAAACGATAAGACATTTTACTGAAATTCATGACATGATGACTATTACAGAGAATACATTAAAAATTGAATAACCTCTTACCAAGGGACTATATTCATAACCCCCTTCGACGTGCCCCTTCTCTCTACAATGTCTTTTAGCTATTGTTATTAAAATTCTTCTTCTTTGCAAGCCACTGCAATCAGAAGAAGGGAAATAACATTTTCCATCTCCCCTCGCCTCTAATGCCGCTCTAAACTGAGCAAACTTCCTTGAATTTCCATTCATAGTGAAAAATCCTTGTAGTGACAAGTAATTGCCTTACCTACACCATACCAAACATTAACTTGTCAAATACATTAGATATAAGTATATTTCTAAATGCAGTATATTATATACCAATTTCTATAAAGAAAAACATGAAGACTGTAATGAATAGGATTGTCATTGATGACAACATTAATGACAATAATTTTGGAAAAATATGGTAATTTGGTGAAAAATAGGAAAATAACCAAGTGTTGGAAAATTGGCTCAGGTAGCCTTAAGAAAATTCCCTCCACAAATTGTGTGTTGAAGAAAATGTCCGCACCATATGGGGGTCTTGTAGATTGATATTTGGCCTACCTAAACATGTCTTTAGATTTTCTTGCAAGTATCTGAGGAAGAAGTTATGAACATGAAAAAATAGCGTTTTAGGCAAATTGGACCAGACTGAGAAAATTGCTCTAGTGTTGGAAAAAGTGGCTCATGTGACCTTGGGAAAATGCCCGCCTTACCTTATAGGTGTATGATAAAAAATATTTGAAGCTATCATCCTACATCTTGTTGAAGAGGATATCTCACCATGGTATCAGTTCTCAAATATGTTTGAGGAAAAAGATAATGGCCTGCCAAAACAGAGTTTTAGGCTATTTTGCACTATTCCAGTACTGGAAAAACTGCCTCAGTGGCCTCAGGGAAATGCCCGCCCTATCTCATAGGATGATGAGAAAAATAATATGAAAGTGTTAGGCTATATATTTTTTATGGGTGCATCTAACCATGGTCTTAGTTATCATGTGGAGTGTTTTATGACAAAGATATAAATCTGCCAAAAGTAAGAAAAATATTATTTTGCATTTTAAGAACACAAGAAAATTGGTTGTGTTAGATTCAGGAAATTGAAAAGGAATTTTGAAATTCCCGCAAGGAGGGGTTATTTTGATGATAAAATTCATCAAGTAGCATAGGCATGCTCCTTGGTGAACTAAATATCCAGCCATACCTTCAGGTTGTCTTATCATGGTCTCATATGCAAAATATCAATCTGCCAAAAATAGGAAAAATAATATTTTGCATAGTGAGAACAAAAGAAAATTGACTAATTGTTAAAAACAGGAGTTCGAGAGGTCTGTTGGAAATTCCTCCCAAGGGATGTCTTTGTGCAAGTAAATTTATCAAATTTCATGGATCCATTCTTTGGTAAGTTTTCCATCTGCTCATGACTTCAGGTCTCCATAGAGTGTTCACACGTGTGAAATAGGAGTCTGCCAAAATGGGAAGAAATATGTTTTGATGTTCAAAAGAGGTTGAGAAGCTATTTTGAAATGCTTTCCAGAGGTTGTGTGTGTGTCAACATATTTATCTTGTGATATGGTCTTGATCAACATTGTTGAAATGGCTATCCATCCATGCTTGTAGGTTTCCTTATGGTGATCACATGAGGGAGGAATCAATCTGCCAAAGTAGAAGAAAAATTGTTTTCAAAAGTTAAAAACAATTTTGTCTGAGTGTTAAATTAAACAGTTTGGAAGCCTATATGCTGATGTGGACAGTACTGCAGATAAGATACTAATGGTGTATGGACATAGTTGAGACAGGGTTGCAGTATGTTGTATGTTGAATGACTTGCTGAGCATAGAATGAAGACTTGTTGATTGGTATTTTTGATGTGTGTTCCTGTGGAAAACTTTGGAAGAGTCTGATGTATCAATTGTAATTTGTAATCTGAAATTTGTATAGGAAGGTTGGGTGGATCTGGGGAAAGACTTATTGGTATTTTAATAAGTTGAATCTTGTTTGGATGTTGTTGCATCCCAGTCAGTTGTAGCTGACTGAACCATTCTGGTGGGTGGTGCCACCTTATGGGTTGTATCCCATATTGGAGATTGAAGTATCCACTTATATAAATATTACAAAACTATATCTTGTGTCCCTTATGCAATGTCTTGATAGTGATGTGTTTAATTGATGAATGACATGTGCCTAGTTGGTATTGTTCTTTGATAAATACGTTGTTGAAGCAATTGCGAAATAATGATATAACATTGGTAGAAAAAGTTGAAATTGAGTTGAAGCCTTAGCTCACTAATTCACCCCGCCCCCCCTCTCAATGAGCATTGTGTCTAACAGACTGAATTTTTCATTGATGCCAACAAGTGTTGTGCAATGGCCTTTGATTTACTCACAAGGATACCTTGATAGTTTGGGCATTGGAACACTAGGTGTCCCAAATGATCCAAATGAAAGTTGTCCTTCTACTATGGAAAGCGATGAGCACTGTGTCAACGAACAATAGCTTAGTGAAGCAGCGGGTCTATAAAAAAAACGAACTAGATAGAGTCATTGTTGAATGGACCCTCTTGTTGCAATTACTCTGGTTCAAATAAAAGGAGGGAGTTGCAAGGTTGTTAAATTCATTCGTAAGGTACATGACCTGAAGAATACAACTATTATTTTGAACCTCAATGTTAGTTTGTATCCCCCAAAAAAGGATGCATGCTTAAATTTTATGAATTTACGGCTAGATGATTGTTGCAGAGTATGACTAATCTCTCTAGTTTTGGATATGGTTGACAAATAATCCGGGATCAATCCACGCTCAATCAATCGCAACTATAGAAAATGTGTCGAAAATGCATGATTCAGGCAGTACAATGGACAGATGATTCCATGCACATTCTCACAGTACGCTTTCAAGGATGGAAGGATTGAGTTTTTATCCTAGAGACTCCACAGACACTTTGTGTGCTTGTCAGAGAGGGACTAGGAGGCAGCTGACGCGGCTTGTTGATCGTCTTTATAAATAAAACACTTCTTTCAAATAGGGTACCCCTTCACCCAGACACAATAGATTTGTAACACAAAATAAAATTTTAAATCTGAGTAGAGTTGTGAAGCTTCAACAAAAAGAGAAGCCTGCTCTAACTCGGCAAGGATAATTATTAATGCCATTACAACTTTACCCGCGCCTACACAACCAAGAGTCGTTGAAAGCTTGCATTGATTTCGCGAGTGTGCAAAGATAGCCATTTATCATCGATATAGAGATGAAAGTTTGTTGAAAATTAAAAACATCGATATTGCCACGGTTTTTCCGCCATGATAAAAAAAAATGAAGTATTAATCCACGAATGTTCAAAACGTGGAATTATTTTGTGGAAAAGTCTGCCCAAATGTATTAGTGAATGTAACCTTCATCCACCAACAAAGGCATATGGAAATAATGAGAGAAACCACAAGTGCTGAGAAGCCAACCCTAGGAATACAGTATTTGTTGGCTATCTTTTGCATAAAAGAGCAGACACCATCTACAACTATGAACAAGATGTTCCATAGTCAAACACAAACCATATATTGAAATTATGAAAACTGAGGATGAGACATACCTCTTAAGCTTCTCTTAACCTTCATCAATGTTGTATCTTTCTATTTTACATTCAGATGCTATGTACTTTCTGTTGGCATCAAATAAACCAAAAAGAGAAATCCAGAAAAAATGTATTTAATGCTATATTGTACTTAAAAATTACACTAAGTTCAGACACAAAATCTTTTTTACTAAATCTTACAGATTTAAATAACCCTAAATAAAGAATATTTTATTTTATTCTAAAACCAGACTACATGAAAATTCATAGTCAGGTAAACTACATGAAAATTCGTAATCATGATAATCCATGGGATAAGAGATACATCTTGAGTTTATCTTTACCTTCATCAATGACCCTATATATTTCTATTCTAATATTGAGTCGGTTCTAAGAAATATACTCTGAAAGAATTTTAACATATCTCCTAACTCCATTGAAATTAAAAGGTGAGATCTATTTAATTTGATCTTTTATGTCCATATAATTTATCATCATTAGAAGCATGGTCCACAATTTCCATTAATCCACACCAAAAGCTCTAGATGTATGTTGTGAAAGATAACTCCAAATCTTAAAAAAATTACAATTATATGTATGTTGTAAAAGATAACTCCAAATCTAAACAAATTTACAATTATAATGAAGACCATGAACAAACAAAAAATTAATTATGCTATCAACACAAAAATCTCTCATCCACCGATCAACACAAAAAGTCGGGGATGTGTTGTGAACCACAATTCTAAATACAACAAATTTATGAATATAAAGAACAACCATCATTATGTTGTCAAACCAAAATATATTGGCACAGCTAAACCGTCCAAAAATGACACATGTCGTTCTCCCAAATTAATCCAAATATAAAATATTTTGAAACCCATAATTAAAAAGGGAGCTTTCAGAACTCTCCGCTACATAAATCGTTCAATCCCATACGATTTTCTCTGGAATGAGTTTCTAGAAACATGATCGAAATGCAGTCCCTTAGCCTTGCACGGTTTAGGACGAGCTAGTAACTCCATTAGTCCAGGTTTTGAATCTCCCTATATCTTTTAACATTTAGGTTGAATTTACAGTTGGTAGTTCTCTAATGCATAGCTAATTCTAAGGGAATTATATTGGTATTTTCGTATGTGGTTGTGCAAAATTGAGTCTTATGGTTTGTCTAATCTGTCGCTCATAAAATATGTTCAAGGTTAAGTCTTGTTTAATATTTCGACTAAAATTGTCGTACCAGCAAGGAGTTGGATGTGTTGTTTTTTCCATGATTTTAAGTAGCAATTTCCATAACAGCATCAAATCATTATGGCCTTTGGATTGAATCTCTGAAAAATAGTGTCTTTAATTGAGCATTGTTCAACGCCTGATTCGTTTTCAATAATACTTAAACTTGTAAGTGATCAGTCAATTAAAGAGTATAGATACATAAATTATCGAACCCATCTAACAATAATTTAATGTTTCCCTGCCAATGACCCTTCCTCATTGACAACTCGAACAATAACTCAGTTAATGTGCATGGCGAGAAAATTACGCCGAAATGTTGAGTTCTTGTGTCTACACTTTAAAGACCATCATTTATTATCATTGTTCAACCAGCCTGATAAAAATGTGCATTGGCATATCTGGTTACGCTTTAAAGACCATCATTTATTATCATTGTTGAACCAGCCTGATAAAAATGTGCGTTGGAATATATGCTTACGCTTGTTGGCATTTATTACATTTAAGTTGTGGACAAGGGCGGCTCCTCATAGGCCGTCAACAGATGACGAAAGACTGAGGAGGGGCGTCCCCTTAATAACACATTAAGTGAAATTATGTGTTCTAAATATATTTAGTTTTAGTAATACAACAAGAAAATCCATGTTTTAGCACCACAAGTTAGCACAGGGATGATTTTAAGGACCCATACTTATTTAAAAGTGTATGAATGTTGGCGAATCTTACCAATTCTTAAAATTCCAAGTATAAAATGTCTGGCGATATTTTTCAAAAAATATTTAAATTTCCAAGTATTTTATATCGTTTATATAATAATTTAACAATTTTTAGGGTGAAAAAAGTTTACCCCATCAAAATTGGGTGAAAAGGGGCTTCAAAAAATGCAAAATGGCAAATCTTTTTTGGAGAAAACCCCCTAAAAATAGCCCATGGGATAAATTTCACCCCTAAAATTATCCCTAGTTAGCACCACTTATATTTTATGGTGTTAAAGTGGTGGTAGTAGCACCACATACAATTTTGTGGTGTTAAAGTGGTGATAGTAGCATCACTTACATTTTGTGGTGTTAAGGTAGTGATATTAGCACCACTTCTAATTTGTGGTGTTAATGTTTATTAATATTATTAGAAATTTAATTACAACATATCTATGTTAAGAGAAGTGACATGTTGGAAAGTACCATAAATGGTGCTAAGTTATTATCTGTAACATGCACATGTCCATATAGGATTTGATTATGAGGATCTGCACCATAACACAAATCATTATTTTACAAATAACTTAAAATTAAATTATTTTAGTATTTTAATATTCATATGTAATCAAGTTAATTTATTGATTTTACACCTCAATATTTACAACTTCATTTATTTATTTTATGCTATTTAAGCAAATAAATTCACAATATTTATTTATAAGGCTTTGCACCATAATTTTCTAATTAATTCAATTTTATTATTAATTTTTAATTTTTCTCCGTAAGAAAAAAAGCTTATTATATTAATCAAAAACTACATACAAAAGTATGTATTGTTGCGGCTTCCGGCAAAGTTACATCGTAAGGTCACATCATTTCTGATGTATTTCCTTCTTTTGTGCATATCAGTCAAAAGAAAAACATGCTGAGTCAAAAAACTATCTGTAGTAGTTTCTTCCATGAAGAGCTTCCGACCAGAAAAACTGGAAGGTATTGTTTTTATTCCTTTTAAGTATATCATCTGTTGAGCATATACTGGGAAAAAAGTTTTTTGCCACCATTTTCTCCCATTGGGAGCTTCATTCCTTAAGAGAGGTTCTGTAACTTCCTGTTTGATCCAAAAACTGTCCAAAATTATGCAAAAACTTCTTATTGAGGAAAAACCTGAAAAGCCCTATGGTAATACTTGTTGGCCTCTGTATCCTTTTTCTCTTTGATTTTCCATGTTCCCCATTCCAATTTTATTCCTGCCTTTGAAAGTATGTACGCCTCCATTTTTCGCTCCCCGTAAACATGTTTGAGCGAGAGAGATTCAAAATTTGCAAGAAGGCTGCTAACTTCTTCAAAAAGTGCAACTAATGATGTGTTTCTACATCTTTGAATATTATTCATCCAATTTATTACAACCAAAGAATCACCAAATACTTGTAGATTTTTGCAATTTATTTCAATTGCAAAGCATAGGAGAAGCTTCAGGGCCATAAGTTCAGCATAATGTTTTGATCCAGTTCCCAGTCCCACTGATATTTGGAAGTGATGGTTTGGGTTTAGGAAGAGGGAGGCTCCTCGCCCACATTTCAAATTTTGAGAAGCACCATCAAAGAAATCCCAAGGGGTGTTTTTATCCAAATGTTCGCGAATGATGATTCTTGGATTGGGGCTGTTCTTTGATTGGAAGAAGTAAGAAAGGATATCTAGTCCTTGCATTTCTGCTTCTTCTAGAGAACTGGCTTTTTCAAGGAAGGTGGACTTATTTCTGGCTAACCAGATTCCCTACATGTGGAGAAGCGGAAGAGCTCTAATATGAGTATTTTTGGAAGAGGATGACCAAGCTTTCCAGGCGTCTTCCACTGTGGGGCCTTCCCAGTTAGATCTGGAGGAGGTGAGAGATTGTGAATGCTCCCATACTTGCTTGGAGAAACTACAACTTAGGAACAGATGGTTTGTGTTTTCCTCATTATATTTGCATAGACTGTACCATCCAGGTCCTGCAAATTGTCTTTTTTGGAGGTGGTCCCAGGTAGGGATTTTATTTGCAAGAGTGCACCAAAAAAATATTTTTTCCTTCAATGGGAATTTGAGCTTCCAGATACCCACCTAACACCACTTCTGATTTTCCTGAAAGTGATGTAAACATATTTGTTGATAACTGGTCTTAGGTGTGTAATGCCCATGTTGAGCCTTCTCCCAGATCAGCTCATCTGCTTTGTCAGTTATCTGAATGTGTGAAGATTGTAGGGAAAGAGTGTATTGGTCCCACTGCCTAGACCATTGATTTGGTAGTTCTAGATCCTGGATTTTATTCCATCCTTATTGCCAGAGGTTAGTTGAATTAGGATCTGCTATTTGATTCATGTGAAAAGTACCTTTCTAATGAATCAGTTGAATTAGTTGAAATGGGAGTAAGTGATTTTGTGAGCATCCTGGCTAGGGGTCCACTCCAATTCTTACTTTTGTACCATCCCCTCTTTTCTAGACAAGCCCTTCTAATATGAGTGGGAAGGCTTTGCATAAATCTTTCCAAATGATTGAGCCATTTGGTACATTTGTAGTGCCCATGTCTCTAATCCAATCCAGAAGAGGAGTTCTATATTTATAGATGATGACTTCATTCCACAAGCTCTAAGTTGAAATGAGCCACCACCCTACTTTTGCATCCAGGTCCTTTGCAAAGAAAAAGATGTTTTTGATACCCCAACCTCCCAGTTATTTTGTCCTGGCTATTTCGTCTCATTTTACCCAAGGGAGTACTTTTTTCTCTTTCTTTCCTGTCCTTAGAAAAGTAGTGCAAATTATCTTTGTTTTGTTCAGAATTGACTTAGGTATCCATGCTAGTGCCATCCAATACACTGGAATTGCTTCAAGGACTAATTTTATCAACATTAGCCTTCCAACTCTTGAGAGCCATCTATTACACCAATTGTTCACTCTGGATTCCAGTTTGGCTAGCAGCCAGTTCCAATCTTCTTTCTTGTAACAGTTTGGTTTGAGTCTGAAGCCCAGATATTTAATTCCATCATCCAAGTAAAACTGCCGATAGGGGAATAGCTCATGAAAAAACATCAGGACTTCCTCTTCTATATTGAGTGTTGTGATTGAGGACTTATGAAGGTTTATTTGCATACCTGTAGCTTTACAAAACAAAATTAAAATTTCTGAGAGTCTTTTTGCTTCTCTAGTTGAACCATTGCAGAAAATGAGAACGTCATCTACGAACAGAAGGTGTGTGATGTTCAAGTTTGTGGAAATATTGATTCCTTCTAAAAGTCCTCTGCTTTTTGCATATAGGAGGACTCTGCTTAGACCTTCCGCAACTAGTAAGAAAATCAGAGGAGAAAGAGGACATCCCTGTCTTAAGCCTCTTTCAGAGTGGAAGAAGTGGGACGCTGCTCCATTGATGAGGTCTGCAAAGGAGGCAGTTGAAATACATGCAAAGATCCATTTTATAAAAGAGTAATTGAAGCCTAGATGAGTGAGGAGCAGCCTTAGATATATCCAGCTTACTCTGTCAAAGGCCTTAGAGAGATCAATTTTAAGAATAGACCCATTTTCTTTTTTTATTTTTGCACTATGAAGGCCCTCCTGAGCAACCCCAATAGCTTCATGTATTTTTCTATCTTCCAGAAAGCCAAATTGTTCCTTTGATATGAGTTTTGAGAGTACCTTCCTGAATATTTGTGCAATTATCTTGGTGACCACCTTATAAGTAATGTTGCACAAGGAGATGGGCCTGTAGTCATCCAAACTTTCTAGGTTGTCCTTTTTTCGAATTAGTGCTAGGAAGGTTGAGTTCAGGGGAAGATGGAGGATACCATTTATTCTTGTTTCCTCTACTAACTACAAAATGTCTGGACCAATAATATCATACCCAACTAGGAAGAATTCCACTGTCCACCCATCAGGTCCTGGGATTTTGTCCTTTTCAAATCTATTTAGGGTTGCTTTTACCTCCTCTTATGAGACTTCTCCCATTAGCTCCATATTATCTTCTTCACTGATGCTCTCTGGAAATAATTGTGATATTCGAATTACTTTAGAAATAGTTGCTTGTTGATTTTCTTTGAAGATGTTTTCAAAATAAGTTTTCCTTGTTTCTGCTAGATCCTCAAATTTTTTTGCTATCTCATTATTCTCTTTCTTTAACTCCCAAATGGTGTTTTGTTGTTTCCTGCCTTTTGCAAAAGCCTAGAATAATTTTGTGTTATCATCACCACATTCCATCCATATTTCTCTACTTTTTAGCCTCAAAACCTCCTGTATTTCCTTTGGGATTTTATATCTGGAGGCCTCCAATGAGTACAGTTTCTCTCTATCTTCCTAAGTGAGGAAACCCCCTCCATATTTATTTTGGAGCTTTTGCAAATCTTCTTGAATTTGGTTGATTGTCTGTTCATCCTTAACTTTCTTTTTTATGGCCTAGTCCTTGAGTAGTTTTTTTATTCTGAGTAAGTTTTGAGTAAAATGGACAGCAGCCCTTGTGCCATTTTCCGCTTGGTAAGGAAACCAATTTGATTGAATGATCTAAGTTACCTCTTCATTTTTGAGACATGTAGAACAAAGCTTGAAGGGACTGGATGGCTTCTTTGGCTGCTTCTGAATTTCTAGAGAGATCGGTAAATGATCAGATTCTTCTCCATAATCCACCCATTGTTTGAACATAAAGTCTTCCTCTAGTAGGTCCTCTGTTATCAGAAAACTGTCCAGCCTCTTCGCAATTCTTTCTTCTCCCACCCATCTATTTGTCCAGGTTGGTTTAATACTCTAAGGATATAGGTCTATCAGTTTTAATTCCAGCAAGATGTTTCTGAAATAGGAGGCTAAGGGGTCTACTCTCGCCTTTGGCCCCCCAGATTTCATGAGCCCCCAGGGTGAAATTTAGATCCCCTCCAATGATCAAGTTCCTTTCTTTTGATAGCCTAGAGTTTCTGAAGGAGTCCCAGAATTATTCTCTGTTGATATAAGGCCCATAGATGTTTAATATTGTTAGGTTTAGGTTTGTCTCCGCCCAACAAATCTGAGCCCCTAACCTTAGGGAGGACCCCCAGGTGTTTGTACACAATATACAGGATTTCTTCCATCCTATTGCTAATCCTCCTGAGTGTCCTCTTGCACTCTGTGTCATGAAGGAGTAATAAGGTAAGATTGAATATAACATATTTTCTACTTCTAGCTCTGACCCCATGGTTTCTTGTAGAAGGATGACTTCTAGTGTTTGGACCGAGATCATCCTCTTGAGGAAAAGTTTTTTCTGGGTACTTTCCAGACCCCTACAGTTGAGAAAGAGTAATTTCATTTTCGAATTCCATATGGGGCCTGCACCGCTCTAAGTGCCCCAAAGAGGGTTTGTTGTCTTCCATTTTCTTGATCCCTGAGGGCCTTACTTTGTGCCACAGAGAGATGAGAAGGCCTTCCTCTTCCTCTTCCTTTGGATGGGATGGTAGGATTAACTCCAAAACCTTTGGGAGGGATTTTTTGATTCATCGATGCTGGAACATCCCTTGATCGGAGGTGGAAATGAATGGATGTGGATGAGCTAGAGGGTTTGGCTTTTGTTATTGGAGGCGAGGCTGTCAATGAGGGGGCCAAATTTTTTGTTCGGGAAGGATATGGGGAGAGGGAAGGGGCGAGGGAGGTTCTGGTTGAAGAGGGAGAGATCAATTTTTTGTCCTCATTTAAAGATAAAACATGTAAATGTTTTTTTAATGTAGAAGGATTCATACCCGATGAGGTTGGCAGATCAGTGTGTTGCTCTAGCTAATGTGCTGATTGAGAGTCCACGACGTCTTCCGCAGCCTAACCCTCAGCCTGATCCAGTAACTGAACTAGAACTTCTGAGGCATGTTTTTCCTCCACCATGCCTTGATCCATTGTAGTACCTTTTCGACTTGGGTCCTCTATTCCCCGCTTGGACCATTTCTACCTACCTGTTTTCGTGGGAATGTAGTTAGGGAAGTTTTTAGCCAGATGTTGTGTTTCATGACATTTGTGAGATCGAAAAGGAATCCCTTCGTAATCTAACAGTTGCTTCCTTGTCTTGGTTTCCCAAATTAAATTTATGTGATCCCGGAGGTTGGTCCTAATGTTCAGGGAGACCAAAATTCTTGCTACCTTCCTTATTCTTGTTTGCTAGTAGGAGAGGTCCACCTCAATGAACGTTCCTAGCACCCGTCCGATATCATTGAGCGAGGTCGGGTTCCAAAACTCTCATGGTAATCCCAAAAGCCGAACCCAGACAAGAATCATGTCGAGCCTTTACGTGTCTGTGTCAAATAGTAGAATCCACCTTTTCAAATGGAAGTGGGTTTTTTCATAATTCCAAATTTTCTCAAGGATGAAATCTACATCCTCTTTGCGGCCGAAGCTAAAACCGAACCATCCCTTTGCTAGTAGAGTGATTTCGGGGTCCTTTCCTTGGAAGCCCGCCCAATTCTTTCAAACCCATTCTTCCATTTTCCCTTGGGATGGGTTTCGACCTCTTATTTTCCCAACTAGGGCCACCCCTTCCATTTCTTGGGCTTCTGCCATGGATATATTCACTCCACAAATCAAGTTCACGGTTCCGCCAGAGGGATTTAGGAAATGATTTTTCCACTTTTTGGTGCCTGGTATTGTACCATCCGAGCTTCTATCTGAATTTGCACCTTCCCCATCCTTGATAGGCTCTGGTGATGGCCTGTTCAGAGACTGTTTCTACGGCCCTAGGTTCAGTGCTTCCGGTTCTGCTGCGGGGGTGTGTTGTTCAAAGAAGGAGTCTATCTCCCTGAGAAAACCACTGTCATGCTGCAATGGACCTTGTTGTGGAGTAAGTTGGAAGATTTCGCTGTGGGTGATTACTGCATCAAAGACGTGCAGAGTTGTACCAGTGGGAAATAGAGTATACCGTGCTCCTCCTAGAGAAGGTTTTAATGGTCGAGCTGCGAAGTACCCGAGCTCCCCCTCCTCAGCGAAAGGTAGTGTAACTAGAACCCTATTTTCGTTCCCAGCTGGCAGTCTCTCCAGCCTATCCTATATCAATGTCGGAGACGTGATTTTGGTGATTTCTAGATTCGAGAAGACCGCAAAGCTCCTCCTTCTATTCATTTTTAATGGTATTTAAACAAATAAATAAATAAGATTCTTAATATTAACAAATAATAATAAAAACAATATTTTTTAATTTATTACTATTATAAAGTGGAAATAAAAATTACTTGAATTCATATTTTATTATTCAATTGAGAAAAAATTTATTGAAGCCATAAGGGAATCTTTCAAATACACTTATGAAATTGCAATATTATCCTTGGCATATGGGTGTTGATATAAGTGACACCAGGTATGGGTCCTAGAACCTTAGACATAATCATCAGAGGAATCACAAACTTAGGCAAACATAAAGGAAATTTTTATGTATATCGGGCTAATTGCAATGACTTAAAGTGTTACAGAGGAGATCATGCATTGTATAGGATATGGATGGATATATTTAGTTTTCTGCACTAGGGATGGGTTTTGCACCAAGGTTGGGGAAGAAATTAAGGGAATTATACCATAACATAAGATTATTTGGGTAATGGAAATTATCAAAGCCATGAACCTTAAAGTAGAAATAAAGTGGAAATAAAAATTATTTGAATTCATATTTTATTATTCAATTGAGAAAAAAATTATTGAAGCCATAAGGGAAGCTTTCAAACACACTTATGAAATCGCAATATTATCCTTGGCATATGAGTGTTGATATAAGTGACACCAGGTTTTTCCTAGAACCTTAGACATAATCATCGAAGGAATCACAAACTTAGGCAAACATAAAGGAAAGTTTTATGTATCACGGGTCAAGGGAGATGACTTAAAGTATTACAGAGGAGATCATGCATTGTATAGGATATGGATGGATATATTAAGTTTTGTGAACTAGGTATGGGTTTTGCACGAAGGTTGGGGAAGAAATTAAGGGAATTATTCCATAACATAATATTATTCAGGTAATGGAAATTATCAAGGCCATGAACCATAACATACATGTTTTAAAATGGATCCTTGGCATAAAATTTGGATATGGGCACAATCAAGAGTTATTGCATAGTGGAATGCATTTAATGCCTTAAGTACTAGAGTCATAAGAGGAAGAAAGGATGCTTCTGTAGGTGTCCACGGGACTTGGGAATAACATTCTAGTGAATAATACCATGTATTTGGCCTTAAAGAAACCATTGATTCATCTAATTATGTGAACATATCCTTAAAGGACTATGCATGAATTTATTGGGGTATCCATGGTGTTATGTATCTAGGTAATTTAGCCTTAGTCCCTTGGGCATGGTTAGTGTAGAATTATTGAACCTTAGTCCTTAAAGGGATATTCTATCCCTAAAGATATACAAGATTTCCTACCAACCACATATGGACTCTTGAGAGTAAAATTAGCCTATGATTGAGAATTTTGATGCCATTAGGTGGTTTTGAGTAGTATTTACATGTCTTAGGGCCTTGGAAAAGATATTTTAGGGAATATTACCATTCTTTTATCCCTCATGAATTGTTGAGACATCGAAATCCATGAACAATGCCTTGAAGTACCACACATGACTTCTTATGGGAATCCATGCTAATATGTATCTATGTCTTGTTTCCTTGGGGAATTCAACATGGTTAGTGGAGTCATACTTGTACTTTGGACCCTAAAGTAAGCTTCTATCCATCCATGGCTAAGTAGGTTTCCTTCACCAACAACACATGAACTTTTAAGGGTATCTTTATCCTATGGTTGAGGATGTTAATACCATTAGGTGGTTTTGAGTAGTATGGCGTATGTGTCCCAGGGTCTTGGGAATAATGTTCTATGTAAGACAACAATTCCTTTCATCCTAAAGAAACCATTGAGGCATCCAGATACATAAACATTGCCTCAAAGCACCACACAAAACATCACAAGTGTATCCTATTGGTATCTAGGTATTGGGGCCTTGAGGACTTGGACATGGTTAGTGGTAGAGAATTGAACCTTGGTCCCTAAAGAAATATTTTAGCCATCCATGGTTAAGAATATTTCCTTCCCCTTCTACACATAGCCTCTTAAAGGTATTAATAGCTTATGGTTAAGAATGATGATTCCTTTAGGTGGGTTCAATAAATGTGTACATGTATCGATGCCTTTGGAATGATATTCTATGGGAAAAATCATGCCTTTGGTCATAAACAAACTATTTATGCATCCAAAAACATGAACAATGTCTTAAGGTACCATGCATGACTTCAAAAGGGTATTCATGGCACTATGTATCCAAGTCTTAGAGACTTGGGGGCTTGGACATGGTCATGGAAGGAGGCATGAAGCCCAAGGCCTAAAGGAATCTTCTATCCATATAGGGATAAGAATTTTTTCTCCACCAACCACACATGGCCTTTTGAGTGTATTGTTTCCCTACGATTGAGTATTCCAGTGCCATTAGGTGGTTTTGAGCAATATGTAGATGTACTAAGGTGTTGGGAAAGAAGTTTTAGGAGGAATACCATGCCTTTGGACCTAAAGAAATAATTGACGCATATAGAGCCATGAACAATGCCTCGAAGAACCACACATGACATTTTTGGGGTATCTATGTATGTATCTAGGTCTTTTGGCCTTAGGGACTTCAACATGATCAGTGAAAGAGACATAAACATAAGGCCCTAAAAGAAGCTTTTATCCATCCATGGCTAAGAAAATTTCCTCCACCAATCACATATGGTCTCTTAAGGGTATCATTGGCCTATGACTGAGGGATTTTGTTCCATTAGGTAGTTCTGACCAGTACACATGTCTCGAGGCCTTGGTAATGACATTCTATAGAATAGGACCATTCCTTTGGCCATAAATAAACTATTTAGGCATCCAAATCGATTAATAATGCCATAAAGAACCACACATGGCTTCATATTGTATTAGTCACTATGCATATATGTCATCGGGACTTCGGGAATTGGACATGGTCAAGGGAGGATACCTCAACCTTAGGCCCTAAATGAAAATTATATCCATCTAGGGATAAGAGGGATACCTAACCTTAAAAAACATGAAATCCTTAGGGTATTATTCACTTATGATTGAGGATGTTAGTGCAATTATATGTTTGTTAGTAATATATGCTTGTGTCAGGGCCTTGGGAGTGATATTATAAGAAAGGAGACTATTTTTTAATCCCTAGAGCAATGAAGAATGCATCAAGGAATCATGCATGAGTTTGTAGAGGTATCCATGGCTCTAAATATCTATGTTATTGGCATTGGGGTCTTGGACATGGTTATTAGACGACACTTGATCCTAAATCCATGAAGGAATATTATATCCATCTAAGGCCAAGGAAGAGGCTCCACCAACCACACATTGCCTCTTCACTACATCATTAGCATACGATTGAGAATTTCATTGTCATTAGGTTGTTTTGAGCTTAAATCATTGAAGCATTCAAATCAATAAACACTACCTAAAGCACCATGCATGAATTCTGAGTGGTGTCTATGGCACTATGTATCTAGGCCTTGTGGTCTTGGGGCCTTGGGCATGTTAATTGGAGGAGACATAACACTAAAGGAATCTTTACATATCTATAACTAAGTGGGATTTATACACCAACCGCAAATGTCCCATTCAGGGTATTACTAGCATATGGTTTAGAATGTTGGTGCCATTAGGTGGATTTGATAATTATGAAGGTGTCCTAGGTCCTTGTGAATGACATTACAGGGATGAATATCATGCCTTTGGCTCTAAAAAAACCATTGAGGCATCTAAAGCCATGCACAATTCCTAAAATAGGCACATGTGACTTTGCATTGGTATCCATGGTACTATATATGTAGGATGTGTGTGTAACACCTCGGTTTTGACCTCATTTGTATGAAAATGTATATGATGTATATATTGTATTTAATCATGGTGAGTATCCAAAGGCAAAATCCCCACCATCGATTTACCATTTTATGTTTCGGCCATTAAAAATCGATGTCGTTGGTATTTCATGCTAGCCAGGCACATTATAATTTGGACATCATGTGCATATGCAATTTAATTAAAAATGCCCATGACCAGCTATGTCAATGAAACATCAAAGAGATGGGGGCATGATTTCCTAAGGATAAGGAGGGGGGGTATTCAAAATTTTGAGCCAATGGGGAAAAGACAAATGTCGAAGGGAGAACCCATAAAACTATCAACTACCCAGTTTTTTTTCTTGTGCCAATCATTTATTTCTGCCAAAAGTGGTTGAGTTGGTTAATGCATGGGGATGGGAAGAGTATGGGACAAAATTCAAATTAGACAGAGCACCCATTTTGTAAAATTGTGTTTGACTTCTTGGGAAAGCAAAAAAACCCAAAAACGTATGCCCATTCTATCTTGCATCCACGGTTTTCTCTTCCTCACGTTTTTGGAGCTCTTGGGGATTCTCCATTCACATTTTTTCCAGTCTTCTTCATTTTTCCATGGTTGGGAAGTGGTTTTGTTAATGTTCAATGGTTGGGATCTCCCCTAGGTTCTTTTGTGTTGTTTCCACATTTCCACAATTGGGAATTTCATTTTTTGTGTTGCACATCAAATGGGAGAATAGATCCACGAATTTAGGGACTAAAGGAGGCGTTTTTTCCCACGTGAAGCCCATAGAACATTTATGAAACGAATTGCTCATTCTGGGTCATTTTTTCCCATTTTCCATTTCCTTTTTTGGCTCCCAGGACGTTTTTCATCAATCCCAGAACTTGTTTTTTTATATGTATGCATCCTTTGGTTTGGTCTGAACCGGTTTGGAGTGGAATTGAGGAAGAATTAGCTTGATAAAACTAGTGTGGAAAGGAACCTCATAGCCATATCAAGAGGAGATGGCTTTTCTTCTTTGCACACCCTGAATAACACTAGAATGGAAGGCATATCCTAAGGAACTGTGTAGTAGAGAAAGGGATGCTTCCTTGTGTTGGGTCTGTAGGTGTTGGGAAATCTAAGCTAGATATTTTGTAGGTGTCCATATCTCTGTGGTTGATCTCACTAGCTTAGTAATTCAACCATTCCACCTCTTTAGCAGCATGATAAACCTAAATGTAGTTTTGTCTTGGCTGGATTTTGACATGTCTTTGGCTATGTGTGAACCTACTAGTGTTCTTTTATTCCTTGTGGGAATCATGCCTAGCTCAGGGATGGCAATGCTGCTGAGAGATTGATGAGCACACTGCCTATAGTTGGGTGGAACGTTGTAGCGACATAGCTGGTTGCGGGACAAGCTTCTTCAAAGATAAGTATCTCTTGTGTTAATCTATGCATTTGTATTTGCTTAATGAAATATGATGAACATGTTGAATGTATTGCATGAATGTTTTTTCTTCCACTGTAGATTTCATTATGCATCTGTGTATGTTTTTATTTCCAATGCATTTGTTATTATGTTCATGGGGCTTAGTTCCCCATTTACATGGTAGCACCAGCGTCGTAGTCACGTCATCTTGGGCGGGAGGAGACATGACAGTGTGGTCTTGAGAGATTATATATGGTAAAGGAAGATACTTGCAACTAAATCCCTAAAGGAACCTTCTAACCATCCAAGGCTAAGAATATTTCCTCCACCAATAAAGGGTGGTTTCTTGAGGGTATCATTGGCCTATGATTGATGATGTTTGTGTCACTCTATGGTTTTGAGAAATATGAACATGTCATAGGGAATTAGTAATAGATTTTTAGGGAGAAAGGTCATGCCTTTGGCCCCAAAGAAACCATTGAGGCATACAGAGCCATGAACAATGACTTGAAGCACAATTTTCCTCCATGTGGAGATATTCATGCCAACAATGGTTTTGAAACACTAATAATGGGACTCAAGGCCCACGACATGGTTAAAAACCAAACCCTTATTCCTTACATTAAACTTATATTCATCTACATCCAAGAACAATGCCTTTGACTACCACACATGAGTTATTGATGGATTCATTTACACTTTAATGGTGATATGATGTTGGATCAACCCTCAACCAACAAATCCCAGTTGACAGAGGTCCCACTCTGTTGACACTCGAATCGCCGCGATCTCCCTGAGCATCGGCCTAGACAGGTCTTACCCTATCCAGCAACACCCGCAGAGTGGATGAGCTCTCACCTGAGATGTTCAAGGGAGTGCTGACGGAACTAAGTTTCTACAGTATAGAAGAGGGTCAGGGAATCAATGGTTTATCAGCTTAACAACTAGATCATATCAACTTTTCTAACAGAACCATTCATTATTTTCATCATTAATTCATAATTGTAACAGATCTAGATCAGAAAACATGACAGTATTCATAAACTGTAAAACATCGCATCATAGATCCATAATTCAGATTCACTTAGAATTCATCATTAGGTTTGTAGGAACAGAAAGATAGAAAAAGATAAAAGAAGATAACAATGATTCAAATCAACATCCATCTTATCATACTACTTTTGTGCAATCACCCACATGTCAAAATAGATAACAATTCATATCAGACAAATAACAACTTGTTCTCTCTATCTCTCTATCTATGTCTGTTTCTTCATATCGAATTGTATCTTCATTCACAATTCTTCTTTCTATATATAGTATTGCGCCTTTACATTAATTGTACACTTCAAACTAAATCCTAACTGATTCAAATGACTAATGACCAATATCCACAAAAAATGGTCAACAAGTACAAAAAGTGCCACAAAATACTCAAAAGTAGTTTATCTTCTGCCTATCACATTATCTTCGTTTTGTGTGGTGTCCTCTAAGATTGCGTAGCATCACGGATGTTGCGCAACTTACCCTAAACCCTTGCCAACAGGCCCCCAACACAGTCTTGTGGCTCATCCTTGAGCCACGTCAGGTAGACTTAGTGTACTCATTGATTTTAATCTTGAAGTCTTCGTATTGCTGAGAAATTTCTGTGACTTGCACTTTGACTTTCTCACCAACATCCTGACATGTAAGGAGATCATGCTTCAATGGGTGTTCCACCATCTTGGCATTGACCTCTTTCTTTCCATCCTGTACTGCCTGCAGTGTAGCAATTGCTTTTCCCAAAAGTTGTGCACCAATCTCCTAGAACTCATCGAGTTGGTCACTACGTTTCCGCTGTCACTCCTATGCCTTTGCAACTCACTGTTGGAGCTCCTTCGGTTCTACAGATCATGTGATCGACACAATTGGTGGAATTTTCCTTAACATCGTATTCAATATTTCCAACTAGATCTCAGATTCCTGCAACTACTTGGTTAGTTGATCAATCTGCTCATCCTGAATGACACTACCCCAAAATTGTGTTGTTGCCTCCGTGACCTTCTTTTCATCTTGCTCCATGTCATCAAACTGTGCCACAATCTCTTCAATGGCACTCTTCCTTTCTGCAACTTGCTCTGGTGGTGTCTCTAGGTAAACCATAGCATTTAACAGGATGTTTTCCAACTGGAGCTGAGCGATAACTTATCCAAGTCACTTGGCCTTGGCGACTGCTTCTAGCTCTATTGTACTTTCATGGATGTACTGGCAGGAATTTGTAACAGCCTCTCCTACCTACCCCTGACTCGTAAACAGCTACGCCTTCTCGATAACAAAGCAGTCATTTTCCCTTTTCAATTCAGTAATTTCTGCAGCAGCCTTTTTCTTCGGCTCCTCCTGCGTTGTCTTCATTGTTGCAATCTCCTGCAATTTTTTTGCTATTAAATGATCCTTTACCAGTCGCAATTATTCAAGTTCCTTCTTCATCGCTTATTCTTCAGTCTACGACCATAAGTACTGGTCGTTGAGCTCCTTTTGTCTATCTTCCAACTCTTGGTTGGTGACCTACTGCATGTGTACTAGCATTTGAGTCGATAGTTTGTTGATTTCCAACGCAATGCTATGCAGCTGCTGCAGTGAGGAGTTGACATCCTCTCATCCAATGTTGATTGCGGTCAGGGAAACCTGAACATTCTTAGCCCACGACTCAATGCTAATCGACACAAAATCCTGCACAACTACACTTTCTGGTCCTCTTCTTGCTACAACATTATATATAGAATCTATCTTTGTTCATATCTTGACAAAACCTTCCTGAGCAGACCTCTGCATTTATTTTACAGCAATGTCAGATGAGTCTATGATGGCCTTAATAAGTCGTTGTAATTTTGCTTCCAACACATATATGGTACTGATGTGGGCATCCTAGTCCATTTTCCACTTCATCCTTATCTCATCAAATATATGTTACACCTCAACGTCGACGGGGGTTTCTGTGAAGGATTCTCCATCAGAGTCATGGTGACTCTATTGGTCATCTCCTCTGACCAGATCCTCTAGTGCATCTGTGGGAAGTCCCATCGATACTTCCTTGGCACTTGCTGGTTCACACCATTCTGCTAATCAATCCTAAACTATTGTATCCAATTCTTCATTTGTCACCTTATAAGCCTTTAGAAGCCATTTCTTGTCAAGGTCGCGAAAAGCCTGGATCTGAATAGTATGTGGCCCGATGGAGAACTGCATAATCTGCTAATACTTTACTGCTACTAGGTATGATAACCATGGAATTTTGACCATTGCTACTTCTAACACCTCCTAGTTGACCCGAAATTGGATTGTTCAATCCACTTGCCGACTAGTCCCTTCTACCCACCACAAATTTTTATATCATACACCTTTGCACACTTTAATAGCTTCCACATTCATGCATTGGTAGTCTTCTAGCTCCATCCAAGACACTAACGCAATTAATATCAATAACCAACTATAAATGAAGGTTCACTCCCCAGCTTGGATTGTAACTGCATCCTCAGTTAACTGATTCAACAAAAAGAGGGACCAATTGATCTGGACTCCCTCGGCACATTTTTGTGCACATGTAATCACCCCCGAAGTGCACTGAATCGGGTGATTCTTCCAAAAAATATTACTTTCCAAAATATGTGTAGCAATCCACACCGTTCTATCATTAATGTTGTCAATGCAATATGCTTTTCCATCATGCTGCAAATCATACTCTCCTTTCACTGTGCAGCCAATTGTTTTTCATTATCTCGGCATTTGAAATATTTTGATGGGTCTAGCCCATCCTTTGGAAACCCTGTGATCTCTTCGATTAGGTCCATCGTAACTTCAATGGGTGTGTCCAACCAAAGTGTTCCTCCATGAAAGAAAGCCAAAAGTTTCTTTACACATGTGTTCGCTCCATTCAACCACCCAAAATGCAGCAAGTTAATGAGCCCCAGCAACCCATATTTATCCAGCGCTTGTGCCCATGGATGCGGAATATGCACAATTGGGCCTCCTACAACTAAAGGCAATGAATCATAGGGCTCATTCTCTACATCCCTCAGCAGTAGAAATTCATGGTCCTTGTACTTCATTTTCATCAATGCAGGGATATGTTGGTAGTGCACACCATCCCTTGCGGCAATGGTGGCATCTTGGGTTGATATTTCTAGTTTTTGGTGAGTCACCGAAGATTTGCACCAAGTCAGGTGGGAGCAATATAACCAGGAATTTCCTTGATATAGACCCTAGTCTAGATAGCAGAGTCTACTGCTCCAGAGCTGGATGGCCCCGCCTAGGCAGCTGTATCTTCTTGTTCCCTTGCTGATGTCCTTGTCTACCTCTTGGTCATCACTGGGGAGTTTTGTTGTTGTCCCCCTCGTTTCTTAGTCAGGATACAGGATGACCCAATCTGCATGCTAGTGACTTCTTCTACTATGGAAACTAGTCGAATGGGTGAGTCTCGTTTACTAGAAATCTCAACTATGTCGGGGTTACTCTGCACCCCACAACACTTACCCATAGTCATGAGGAACTCTCACCTTCTCCCTAAAACTCTCCTAATTCACTTGACACTCTTTGCAGACCTATCTCAATCACTCTCTGCAACTACAGCTTGGTTCAATGGTGCGTTCCTCCTATGTTGAACCCCCTTATATAGCATCCAAGTGATCCATTGTTCATCATTACGAAATCAACCACGGTGATCATGACTAAATATTGCATTAATTACCCAAATCCTTCATTGATTCTTCCAACCCAACAGTTGGATCATCCATAAATGTGTGTCACTTCACCAAGCACCGTCAGCGAACTACTTTTAACTACCTATGTTTATTACTAATGTGACTACATTGAAGCCCTTCGACTATCATGGTCTGGCTACCTAACTTTGCTAATGTCCCCTATTCTTGTGCAATACCTTCCTTCTAGCATGCCCTTTCGTTTTCTATCTATCCTATATCTATTCTCTTTTTCTTTTCATTGCGCAGTTATTTCTCTGTCCGATAGGGCTTCAAGTGGCTGCCAATCATAAGCTTTGGCAACACTGCCCCATCTAACTGTTGTAATTGAACTGCACCCCTAGAGGTAATAGAATTAACAAGATAGGGTCCTAACCAGTGCATCTCTAACTTACTTGGATGCTTCAATAACGTGTTGTCGTAGAGCCGCACTAAATCTACTTGCTGAAACTGTTTGTTTTTTATATGGCGATCATGCCATGCCTTTTGCTGATCCTTCTCAATGCATTGATGGAATCCTGCAATTAAACGGTCTTCTTCAAGCTATATCAACTGTGCTTTGTGCTCTTCTAAGGTTGTGTCATCATCCATGCCGGTTGTTACTGCAATGCGTAGGCTGGGGATGATGTACTCCATAGGTAGGACTTCCTCTTGCCCATATACTAATTTGAACAGTGTTTTCCCCGTCAATCTCTTGCAAGTAGTGCAATACGCCCATAGCACAGTTGGAATATTCAAATCCCAGTCATCTCGGTTGGTGTTACATACCTTTGTAAGTGCATGCTCCAAGATTTTGTTGAATGCCTCTACAGTCGCATTTTCCTGCATATGATATGGTGTACTTTTCTTGTGTTGTATCTGCAGTTCCTCCATCGGTGCTCATACTGTGCGATTGATAAAATGGCTGCCTTGGTCACTCATCACTACTCTTGGACATCAAAACCACGTCATAATGTTATCAAGTAGAAATCTTGTTGATGTCACAGCAGTGCAGTACACAACTAGGGCAGCCTCCGCCCATCTTATCATGTATTTTGTTGTTGTGATTATCTACTACACACCAGTTCTTTTTTCAGGTGGTTTGATTGGACCCATGAAATCCACATCCCATTTATCAAAAGGTTGCAAAGTCACATGCGGCACTAGCGGCATCTCATCTCGCCGCGATGGCTTCCCAGTGCATTCACATACATCGCAGCTTCATGCATAATCTGTCGCATTGTTGTGGATGGTAGGCCACCAAAGACCTGCATGAAGCACCTTCCTTGTTGTTGCATGACCCCCATAGTGCCCCCCAGTGACTCTTGGATGTGCTTCTGCTAATATCTTCCCTTGTTCATGTGGTAGGAAACATCACCACAAGATTTCATCTGGTCCCAGTTTATACAAGTGTCTGGCAATCAACTGATAATCAGAAGCTTTAACCACCAACTGCTTCTTTTGACTTGTGGAAATTTCTTCTGGTGTGATTCATGTTTCCAAAAATTGGATTATTGGGGCATAATGATCATCTTCCATGTCAACTCAAAATAACTACCCATTGGGAAGTTTAACTTCAATATTAGTAGACTCTTTGCCTGTTTCAATTCTGGATAAATTATCGGGGCTAGGATTCAAGCAGCCTAACTTTACAATTATTTCAAAATCAAAATCCTAAAAGAAAAGTAACCAATGACATATCTTCCCCCCCAACACAGGCTTATTGACCAAGTACTTCAAAGCAGAGTGGTCAGTAAACATCTTAAAGTGGCCACCTAAAAGGTAATGCCTAAATTTTTGCAGTGCATAGACCATCACCAGACCTTCATGCTCGATGTCATGTAATTCCTCTTGGCGAATGATAACTTCCAACTAGTGAAAGAAATTAGGTGTTCCATATCTCCTTCTCCTAGCTACGCGAGCACTATTCCTAGCGCAACAGAATATGCATCAACATGCACGTGGAAGACAAGTATTGGTGCTAAATCCATATTGTCCTTTAGCATGTCGAAGCTACCCTGACATTCTGGAATCCATATAAAGACAACATCCTTCTTCAGTATTTTTTCCATCAGGGAAGTGATTGCAGCATATCCTTTAATAAATTTGCGATAGTATCCAGTGTGCCCCAATGTCGCCTTGAGCATATTTACATTGGTCAGTGGTGGAAATATCAAAATGATGCTATCTTTGTAGGATTAACTAGTAATCCTTTCTTGCACATAATGTGACCAAACAGTATCCCAAATGGTGCATATAAAATGCACTTCTTGTAGTTCAGCACGATCTGGTACTGTCGACACCACTCCAGCATTAGTCAAAGTTTTTCCAAATGATCCTTGATTAGGCCATACACTGTCCAATCATCCATATACACCTGTAGGAACTTCTGAATGAAATATTTAAATGTTGCGACGACAAATTGGGAAAATATTACGGGTGCATTCTTCAACCCAAAAGGAATCACCGTGTATTGGAAGCAGCCACACTCCGTGACAAAGGTGGTTTTGTGTCGATCCTCCTTGGAGATTCTAATCTAGTGATAGCCAAAGAATCCATTTGTGAAAGAGTACATTTCTTGACTCCCTACTCCTTCAAGTACCTCATCAGTGAACGGGGTCAGGAATGGGTCATGCATACAGGCATCATTCAATTTTCTTAAGTTGACACAGATCCAAACTTCACCTTTTTTCTTATATTGGACCACCATGGTACTGATCCATTTTGATTCCTCTACTGAATCAATGATTCCATCATCCAGCATCTGGTCAAGTTCAACCTTGACTCTTTCTTTGTATCGCAGATTCAGGAAATATGGCCTCTGTCATACTATTTTCGCATCTGGTTTAAGTGGGATCTTCATCTCTCCTAGATCACCTAGTATCCCCTTCATTTCTGAGAACTTTGTCGAAAAGAGATTTTGAAATTCATGTAGCAAGTTGTCGATTCTTTCCATGGTCTCCTTATCCCAATAATCCCCAACACTTGTGAACTTTGGGTTCTCTTCTATCCCAATGTTAACTTTTATAATATTCAACGGCTGACTCATGGGATTAGTTGGTACATCTGGTGCTGCAACATCCCTACTTCCTTCTATCTCTGGGATATTAATATTCCGTAGCTCATCATCATCTTCAAGTTCTCCAGACATGTTATAGCATTCCATTATTGATTGCATGTGGCACTACGCATGTGGATCCATAGATTATTCAACTGGTACAACTTTTAGGACCACATCCCAAATAATTTGAAGTGCATTATTAACATCAGGGTTAGCGTCTGCAAAACGAAAGTTCTGCACAAAGAAAATCGTCAACTCTGCCCAAGTGGTTATTTCCCTTCGCAGCTCTGCTGATACATACCATGATCTTGGAATTTCATCCAGGGTGTGAATAAAGGCATGGACACATTCATCCTTTGGTCACTATGCCCACAATGTTTGGCATTCCATCAAATGATCGCTGGGGTCATTCCCTCGAATGTACCTCCCAGCGTGGTATGCCTCTACATTGCCAAAGTGAACTATCATCAAGCATCGACACTGGGCCCATCTAGTAATTTTATTTTTGTGAGTTTCCCACCAGCATGCTGGAGTAACCTTCAGTGCTTCCTCCGGTGCCAGTAATCGTTACAGTTCTGAGACCTTTTCTTCAAATTCCATTAAGAACAAAGAAAGTTCAGGAATTACTTCATAAACCGATAATTCTACCATCTCAATCACAACATGGTACAATGACTACGTGATTAATCCACACTTTCTAAAGGACACCTCATGCATTCAATTTTGCCAATTTTCCAGCACATCCTCAAAATCAAAAGCCACAGAACTAGCGATGAACCAACCGAGTTCTCTATCAGTCGTGGGGTGAATATAATATTCAGATATATTGTAGGCATGATCCCACCCCATGAAAACTTCATCTTTTACTGGTTCAATGTATCTTCGGCCTTCATTAGCATCCATAGGCGCGCGACCTGAATATCTTGGTTCTTAAAATTCATCATCCGCTTCCTTAAGTTCATGACTGCCATGTTACCGTTGGCCTATCAAACCTCGAGCAATGCGGGGTAGAATTATTCACCATTAACAACTTCATGTACGTCAAAATTAGCATGAGTCCTCATACCTTCGACATCTATGACCAGGTTAGATACCCGTCCAATTGGTTGCACCTTCGCCTAATTGGATAATCGTAGCTGCACCGGGGACCATCCCAATGTCGGCTGCCCCATATTTTCCCATGTCTTCTTTGTTAAGATATTTAAGTTTGACCCTAGATCCAGAATGATGGAGTTGAATTCATAGTCTCCAATATGAATACTCATTAGCATCTCCTTGCCTGTCTTTTTCTTATGTAAAGAGTTCACCGCGGATTGCTTATTCGGGCGACGAAACAAATTTTCAATCTCAGCCAAAGTTCCTGGGTCTCTTGCTAGCAATAAACAACTCTCAAAGAAGTGCTACAAGGTACCATACTGTCGTGATGGTCCTTCCTCTAGTGTAGAATCAAAAGTGGGAGGCATTTCAATGACAGGTGACTTACCAAGATTTCTTTCGATCACATCCCATGCTCCAAAAAATGTCTCATTTTCAGTTGCAATATCAAACGCTTCGTTCTTATTTCCAGTCAATCGAATCTATAGGAAAGGCCCATCCTCTCCTATTGTGTCTCCTGCGCAAGTGACAATGGCAATGTCAACATCCATTGTGATGGGCTCCGCTGAGATCGTCGCTACCGTCAGCCCTTAATTATGGTTCATTGGGGGATTCTGAGTCAACGGCGGAGTCTGCTTCAACAGGGGGTCCATAGGTTGGTTCACCGTCTGATTCTGGATAGGAACTTGATTTTGACTTGGCGACTGGTTTTGATTTTGCAATTGATTCTGAGTCTGGACCTAGTTTGGGCTCTACAAATGAGGAACATTCCCAACCTGCCATCTTGTGATTAGCTGTGGGAATTTTTTGACCTTATGATCAATCGTCATGCAATATGTACATGAGCATTGCAAGTGTGGGTGATCCCTCTGATAGTGCCCAAATTCCCCACAATTGTAACACTGGACTGATCCGCGACCTCGTCCTCCTCCTTGTCTGAAGCCTCCTCCTCTTCCTCGAAATCTTCTACGGAATCCTCCCTGTTGCTGGTACTGTGGCTGAGCCATCTATTGTGGCATGGGATTCGTCTCCTACTAAACATACTTTGCAAATTAAACATATTACGATTGTGGTTGAGGCATCATCATTTGATTATAGTGCGGCTGCGACGCAAATTGCGGTTGTGGTGCAAACTATCGCTGCGGATGCAATGGTATAAATTGCATCTACGGTAGTGGTGCATACTGCGGTTGAGCATTTACCATCTGAGGCTGTGTCTGTGGCTGCTGGACTGCACGAGGATTCTTTCCCTTCACAAAGCATGAATCATATGTTCTCTCCTGCAACATATCATATGCCCAACAGTCTTTATCTTCATGCCTCATCGATTTACAAAAAGAACAGTATAGGTTGGCTTCTTTTGACACCATTTTTTGCATGTAGCAACACTCTTCGTGTCGATGCCCATAAAATTGACATATGTGAAACCATGGTACACTGCCATAACTTAATGGGTTTGTTGCTCTTGAAACAAGATAATTTCAAAAACTGGGGCAGTTATCCTTGGTGTGTCTGTCTGCGTGAAACCAAGTGCAACAAATACCATTGCAATATTCCTTCGCCTTCTTGATTTCTTGTAGCTAAAGCGTTATATTTTCCAGTTGTTCCTGGATTTGATTCATGCCAACTACACTCTCTCTAACCAGTGAAGCTTCCAACTTCATCGCAATCTCCAGAGCCTCGCTCTGTGTTGCGATCTTCTGCTACATCAGTGGTTGCCAGATATGAGGTACCAAGGCTATAATAAACCACTATTTATGTTGAACATCACTCATCTTAAAGCTGACCCGTGCCATCGATGTCTTGAATCTCTGGTCGACGTCCCAAACAGTCTCGTTGGGAAACTGCTTAATCTCTTTCAACTCAGTAATGTATTGAGCCTCAAACTTAGGCTTCCAAAATTCTTCGATCATTCCCTGCCGGAATTCATCCAATGTTTTTGCAGGCATCCTTGTAGGAACTTGAATGAATTTCATGAACCAATCTAGTGCATGACCCCACAGGGTAGTCACCAGTTGGCCTTTCTTCACATCATCATTGGTGTCCTGTCAAACTATTCACACTTCCTCACAGAAGAATGAGTACTACTCGGGATAATTAGTCCCATTCCCATGGAACAAAGGTAACTTAGTATCGTCTCCCACCATCCTTTTCCTTCTTCTTACAAACATTGATCTACTACTAGAATGTTGTCGACACGTCGGGAAAGTTGACATAGAATTCGTGTTTCTTCCTGAGTTTGAAGTGGTGCGTGAAGGCGTGGGCACGTTGCTACTAGGGTTTTATATTATCGTTGTCCTCGAAGTAGTCTGGGTCTGGTCATCCTCTTCGTCATTGTAGGGTCGCTTTGTCCCATGTGTTTGTCCTTCGCGGTTTTGCATTTCGATCGTAGCAAAACCTTCCCTTGACCTCTACCTCTTCTCTTGTTGAAACCTTGCTCCTCCCCTTATACAACCACTTTCTTCCTCATCTTCCCTCATAGTCTCATCAAAACTTGCACCCATATACCCCTTATATTCCCATTCATCTCCCCCCATTTAGTCACAATATCCACCACCTCCACACACCAGAGTTTGACTACTCTAGGTGCATCTTCAGTATGCCCTTTTCACAGACAAGCATTTTAATTGACAGTTGTAGAGATAATAAGAACCTACCTCTGGGCCTATTGAAAATTTCTCTTTCTTCCTCGTTGTAAGACTTGGTAGTGTCAACTGCGAACTTCGTAATGTAGCCTTCGAGGATACTATCCAGCCATATCTCAACAACTCGCGACGCTCTGTTATCAGTTTCTTGCAGTTCCTGGATGAATTCGGGGGTCCAGGATGTTGGTTATCCTCCTTGGAAATTTGTCTTCTTGTATGTAAACTGCACCAACCACTCGTACAGTATAATGGGAAACTCAAAGAAGAAATACCCTATCCAGCAACACCTGCTGAGCGGATGAGGTCTCACCCGAGATGTTTGAGGTAGTGTTGACGGAACCAAGTTTCTGCAGTATAGAAGAGGGTCAGGGCATCAACGATTTATCAGATTAACAAACAAATCAGATCAACTTTTCTAACAGAACCACTCATTATTGTGTATCATTCATTCATAACTATAACATATCTAGATCGAAAAACATGACAGTATTCATAAACTGTAAAACATCGCATCATAGATCCATAATTCAGATTCACTTAGCATTCATCATCAGGTTTGCAGGAACAGAAAGATAGAAAAATATAAAAGAAGATAACAACAATTCAGATCAACATCTGTCTTATCATATTACTTATGCGCAATCACCCACAGATCAAAATAGATAACAATTCATCTGAGACAGATAACAACTTGTTCTCTCTCTATCTATCTATCTATGTCTGTCTCTTCATATCCAATCGTATCTCCATTCACAATTCTTATTTCTATATATAGGCTTGTGCCTTTAGATTCATGGTCCACTTCTAACTAACTCCTAACTAATTTAACTCGCTAATGAACAATATCCACAAAAAATGGGTAACAAGTACAAAAAGTGCCAAAAAATACTCAAAAGTAGCCTATCTTCCGCCTCTCGTGGTATCTTTGTTTTGCATCGCAACTTACCCCAACCCCTTTCCAACATATGAATTCAATTAGCACTTTTTGAGCTCTAGGTATGGATCTTGAGTCTCTTGAAATGGTTGGGGTAGGAAAATTTAGCCTTAATAGGCTTTGAGAACTAAGCATTCCTCTTAGTGGATGGGTTTTTGGATTTATGTGTCTCAGGCCCTAAAGAAGATTTCTAGGGACATTAGGAAGGCCTCAACCACCATATAGTATTTTTTATTGGATATTTGGTGTCATAGTTAGGTTATAGGATTTATTAGGAGGTTTTTAGAAGTAGTTTAGATGGGTCACAAGTCCTTGAAAAATATTAAGGAGGAAACTATAACATTTGGCCATAAGGGGTATTTGATCACTTGACGGGCATGAATAAAGTTTTTTACTACTACATAACATTGTACAAGGGGATATTAGGATTTGGATTAGGGACATGGGCACCATTATGATATTTTGAGAATCAAGTATGGATCATAAGTTCTTGGACATGGTTAGGAAAGGAAACTTAATCCTTAGGCCTTATGGTGTATTTGATGGTTCTAGAGCCATGAAATAGTTCTCTAATAGTAACATTGAACCTCTCTAGGTAATATTTAGTATACAAGAAGGGATATGGGTTCCATTGGGAGGATTTGAGCACTAGTTATGGGTTTTTGGGAACTAGACATGGTCGATAGAGGAAACCCAAGCCTTAGGCTCTAAAGTAAGAATTTAGGGATCAAGGAAATGAATAAGGCCTCAATTGATCACAAAACATTGATGTAGGACACCTTAAGTATTCTAGTGGAAATATAAACACCATTAGTAGGTTTTGAGGTAATAAAAACAAATAGTTAGTTTATACTCAGTCTTGTTTTTCTTGTTTTTCTTTATTACGAAATATATATATATTTTTATACCGTAATAAATTAAGATTTAAAATGGTCGTTTTCCTTTATTTGTAATATTTTTGTTTTTTGTTTTTTTAATATATTAATTTTTGTGTAATAAATTAAATTTTAAAATAATTGTTTTCCTTATTTATAATATATTATTAGTATAGATCCATTTTAAATATTCATTTACTATTCTAATATTTAGAAATTTTTTGGAATGTGAATTTTTTTAGGGTTTACAAAAAAATTAATTTAATACCTTTATTTTTTATTTTTAGTTAAGTTACAACATTTCCATATTAAGTTGTAGAACATCTAGTTATGGGTGCAAAATCTTAAAATGGTCTATTAGTTTATAAGAACTTAATAAGATCAAGTTTATTATTTTATTAAAACAATTAATAATAAATCATTTACTTACAATGTAATTTTAAGAACCAATAATAAATCTTTATATATTATTGTTATTTTGTATTTAGTAAATACTTAAGTGATATAAAAAATGTTAGATTATGTTTATTAATTTTTTTATTTGTAATATATTGAAATTTAAAATGGTTTTTTATTTTCTATAATATATTACCTAGATCCATCTTAAACTTAAATCTACCAAGTATTTAGAAGGATTCAAATTGTTTTAGTGTAATATCCCTATGAAAGCACTGTAAGTAAAATTTTATTTTATTTTCTTAAGGTGGACATTGTAACACACCTAAAAACCCTAAAAAATAAATTAAAGAAATGCATTACTCTTTTACTTAGCAGATTTATATGTTTTTACTTCTTCTATTTTTAATATCTTTGTCATGTTGGTTAGTAGGTGATGTATTTTGTTTATACGTGTTATTTATTGTTTTATATTTATAATAGCTTGAAACTAGCCTAAGGTTTGGGAGATTGTCCATGGTCTTGACCCTAGGGCTTAAGTTTCATTTTGTAATTTAAAGGCCTTGGCCTTACCATAGTTTATACTATGGTGTGTAAAGACTTTCCCTTAAGGGTAATATTCTTACGGTTTGCAAAGTGTATGGAGGATGCTTAGTGTTTGTAAAGTGTATGGTTCCTCCATAGGGTGACCTATTGTTACAAATAAAAAGTGAGAGTTTATTACTTTATGTTGGCATGAGACTACATGGTTTGGCCTAAATGCATTTTCTTTATGGTCCTTGATGTTTATGGTGTATATACATTATCATATGGTTATATGATGAATGCAAAATAGTAAAGGTTGATGGCATGAAGCAATATGATGCTTGAAATGTAATTTTATGTTTTTAAAGAATAATAATATGCTATTGTTGTAATAATATTTCGATGGCCTTGCATAACCTAACCTAAGTTTTCTATTTTGAAATTTGTAAACGGGTTTTTATAAACCCTTCTTAGGTTTGTTTGTGTCGGCTCTTTAGCTATTAATACGGCAGTGTAATGTAATATTTTAAACAATACCCTTACAGGGTTTGTGTGTCATTAACTCATCTTATTCCCATATTGTTTAAAGTTGGTAATTTATTTTACTGTGGAAGCCATCGAAGATGGTATTACAACCACTCTTTAATGTGTGTGTGTGTGTGTTGTTTAAAAGAAAAGGGTGTCAGCCTTCGGCTCTATAAATTTAATGAGTGTATTTTCCTTCTCCATATATTTGTTTATATGTTGTTTGTGTTAAACCATTTGGATTCCATTGTTGATGGTCTTACGACCATGAGTAATACTACCTTTGTTGTATAGTGTAAACAATTTGATCATGTGATGAACACGATGGTTGTATGTGAATACCCTATCGAGTATTTGCCTCTGTGTAAATTGGGGTAGCCACGATGTGGACTTACGACCCTATATTTATTGTGATTGTTGCATCATTTGATACGACCCAAAGGGTCTATGATTTCTTAAGCAGTATTTAATATCTTTGTAATTTAAGACTCGACTACCGATGATATCTTTGGGTGGATGGAAAACGGTACCGGTTTTGTGACTGAGCTTTTGTGTCATGAATATAGGTGTGATAGCTAGCATATCAATCAGTAATACATTTGATTTGATTTGTTTTTTTAAATTTCCTACACATGCTTTGTAGATGTTAGTAATCCTATATAGTATCTTTGATCTGTATGTTTGTTTTTTTTAAACTAGAACAGAAAGTGATTTCATAGTTGAATTATTATGATTTCATAGTCTCTTAGTAGAGTGATTGTAAATTTGTGATTTATATCCATGAATGATCTGGTTATTTGCTTGTACTTTCACGATTAGTTCTGTAAACATTCTTCTATTAGAATATTTTAATTTGAATCCTATAGTTTGTATAATGTTAATATTATTAAAGTGAAGTCCTTTTGTCAATATTAACTAATACAGATCTATATTATAAACAAAAGATTATATCCTAATACTTCTATTTGTATAAGCATTTGGATGATACTCTATCCACGGGGGATTCACCTTGTTGAGAAATATCTTATCACTTTCATTCATAAAGGGGGGTTTTCAATTGTGAAAAATAAGGTCAATATATTGTAGGTATTGGGGGGCAGGGAATAGGGTATGGGAGGTTTATAGGTATTAGAGGGGGTATAAAAATGGGTTTCTAGTAAAAATAAGGAATATGTTGTAAAAATAAGGTTTTGTAATTGGAAATATGTATTGGGATGGGGGCTCAACAAAAGGAATTTTGTAAGTAATTATAAATATCTAGTGAAATTAGGTGGATTCTTTAATATCCCATGTGACTCTATTTGTATATACTTTTAGGTTTTTTTTAAGAAATACTTACTGTGGTTTAAATATGATAAAATAGATCAATTCTAGCATGATTAGAGATTCAGTCTACATCTAGTTTCGTAAATACAGACTAAGGAAGATTTTAGAGATAATTGATACAAATAGGAAATAGACGGTTAAATTTGGAAATACATGATACTAATTAGAAATAGATGATTCCAATATATTTATGTGCAGAATTCAAATTTTGAAAGGAATCAGGATTATAAACATTTAAGCATGGTATCATTAGGCTAACTGATACAGACTAGGTTCTACATTAATCTCCTTCATAAATAGAATTTAAAACACATTCTACTAATATTTAAACATAAATTATGAACCTAGCACCAACACTAGGAAAACAAAAGTGGAGAATTTGTTCCTCCCAACCAACTCCCAGAGCATCCAAGTTGCTTTCTCCAAAACCCCCGATCATGTTCGTTGAATCACAAGAGAAAAATTATTCAATACGCCATCTCTTGCATTCACATTATAATATTCGTCCAATGCTAGCGTCTTACTGCTCGTGGACATACTAATATATAGTATTTTTCCTAGGACTTGGTCATTTATGAGTCTCCTTCTCTTTAGTACTCAACTAGGAGTTGTGACCTAATTTTTGGGGATGATGCCTCCTTTATCTTGAGTTCTCACTGGGTGGCTTCAACCACATGTATTTTCCTCTTGTGGGTCATCAAAAACTCTTTAACAACTATATCTACTTGTTTCCCCTTTCAACATATTTTATTAAATAAAAATGTTTTATTACAAAATGTTTTATTCTTGAATTTTCTGTCAAAAATTAATAAAATAATAGTTAAAGTATTTTTCGAGCATAATTAATAATAAATTATTTATTCAGGATGTATTAAATACACCCCCCCTTCAAGGATGACATTTTCCTCGGTGTTATAAATTTTCTATTTTATTCTTCCATTTCATTCTCTTGGAATAAGTCTGGATATGCCTCCCGCATAATACTTTCCAACTCTCAAGTATCTTCTTTTGGACTTAGGTGCTTCTATTGCACCTTGACTTGTCTGATGGTACGGTTTTGGAGTTAAATTTCTCTCCTATCAAGAATGCACTCTGATCCCACTTGTAACTCTCATTCGGGTTCCACCTAGTTTACATTCCAATAAATCACATGAGAAACATCATGAACATATCTTTTTAAAATAGAAACATGAAACACATTATGTACTTTAATATTGGGTTGTAGGGGTAATTGGTACGCAATCAACCCTACTTTATCTAAAATTTCAAATGGCCCGCAATACTTGGGTGCCAATTTTGAATACTTTCCCAATCTCAAGGAAATTTTCTTGGGCTTTACCTTTATATACACATGATCACCAACCTGGAACTCTCTAGGAGTTCTTTTTAAATCAGCATAACTTTTATGCCTGTGTTGGGAAGCCTTCAAGTTTTGTTGTACATGTTGCATGGTTAGTTCCATATATTTTAATAAATCGGGTCCTAACATTAATATATCAACTGCACTACTCCATGAAATTGGAGTATTACACTTGCATCCATATAATATTTCAAAAGGACGCATACCTGTAGAAACTTGAAAATTATTATTATATGCAAATTCTGCTAAGTGTACGTAGTATTCTCACTTACCTGGTTTGTCCATGGCATACATCCTTAGCATGTGAACTCTAAGACTTGATTTTCCCTTTCATTTTTCCCATCCATTTGTGGATGATATGAGGTACTGAAATTCAACTGTGTTCCTAAACCTTTAAACAAGGCTTTCCAGAAGTTACCTATGAATTTTGCATATCTATATGAGACTATTACCTTCGGTACACCATGTAACCTGAATATCTCTTTCATGAAAATATCTGCAATGTTAACAGCTGTATACTATATATTTAACAGGAATAAAATGAGCAGTCTTACTTAATATGTTGACTACGACCATGATTGAATCGTGTTGTCAAAAATTCTTCGGTAGGCCTGTTATAAAATCCATACTAATTATTTCCCACTTCTATTCTAGAATGGGTAGTGGCTGCAACAATTCAGTTGGATGTTGATGTTCTGCCTTAACTTGCTGACATTAAAGACAATGAGCTAAGTATTCAGCCACTTCTTTCTTCATGTTTTGTGAGAATAAATCCTTTCTGATCATGGTGATCATTTTCTGGTATCCAGAATGCCCTGAATATGGTTGTTTATGGAGCTCATTCATAACTGTAAGTTTAATTTCCGTTATGTTAGGTATGTACAACCTATTTTTATGCAGCAACAGACCTTGTTTATTTAGGTTGAAATCTATTTTTACTTGATTTTGTTCATTTTAGAAGTCTTTTTCTTTTAAAATATGGTATTCTCTATCAAAAACATTTCATCGCTTAGGATCTGATTTTCCATATTATATTCATAACTGCTTCTTGCAAACAGTAAATTTGCATGAAAACTTAGAGCGTCTTCTAGTTTGTTTTCTTTTCTCTTTATGCGTTTGATTTCAAAATCATAATCTCTTAAAAAGGACAGCCATCTTGCATGTCTTGCATTCAAATTTTGTTGATCAAATAAATATTTAAGCCTTATGTTATATGACATAAGCATGAATTTCCTTCCAATCAGGTAATGTCGCAACATTTTTAAGGCGTGAATTATGGCAGCAAGTTCTAAATCGTGTGTTGCTTATTTATTCTCATGTTCTTTTAATTTCCTAGATTCATATGCCACGATATAGTTTTCTTGTAATAAAACTCTGCCTAGCCCTTCCTTGCAATTGTTGGTACATACGATGAAATCCTTGAATGGATCAACAATATTTAGGATCGGGGCGGTAGTTAATAGATGCTTTGGTTTGTTAAAGCTTTCCATGCATTTTTCAGTCCATTCAAACTTTTTACCTTTCTTTTGTAATGAATTTATGGGGTAGGAAATATTAGAAAAGCCTTCGATGAACTTTCGGTAGTATCTGGTAATCCCCATAAATGATCTGATGTCGGTTACATTTTTAGGAATCGGGCATTTTGTGATGACCTTGATTTTGTCAGGATAGACATAGATTCCATCCTTGGACACTATGTTTCCGAGGTATTGAATCTTATCTTTAAATAAATCACGTTTCTTGAACTTTGCATAAAGTTGTCATTCTCTTAGTACTTACAGAATTACCTTTAAATGTTCCTTATGTTCTTTTTTGTTCTTAGAGTAGATTAGTATTCCGTTGATGAAGACAACCACAAAATTATCTAGCTTGTTACTTAGGATGTTGTTCATTAAACACATGAATGCAACAGGCGCATTTGTTAACCCAAAAAGAATTACAACAAACTCGTAGTGACCATAGCAGGTCTTGAATGTTGTTTTAAAGATATCATCATCTTTTATACATACTTGATGATAACCAGACCTTAAGTCTATCTTTGAAAAGATGGTTGCTCCGTAGAAACGATTGAATAGATCATATATCTAGGGTCACGGGTAACGAATCTTAATGGTCATTTTATTTAACTGTCGGTATTCTATACATAATCTTAAGATTTTGTCCTTCTTTTTGACAAATAAGACCGGTGCTACCCAGGGAGAGACACTAGGTCGAATGAACATTTTATCAAATAGTTCTTGTAGTTCTGATTTCAGCTCTATAAGTTCTATTATGTTCATTCGGTATGGAGCTTTTGATGTTGGTACCACTCTGGGTATCAGATCAATCGTGATTTCAATGTCTCTTTTCACGTGAAGTTCAGGGACTTCTTCCGGAAAGATGTATTCAAACTCCTTCAATACTGGTATGTATTATATTTTAAGTTTATTGTCATTTTCATTATCATTCATTATAGAGAAAACAAACACTTTACATACTTTTCTTACTAATATTTTCATTTGTAACGCAAATATTTCTTTGATTGTAACCTTCCCAGGGATCCATTTTACTTTTATATTGTTTCCATTATCACTAGTACATGTAAAGGTTTTGTCAAATAGTTTAACACTATTTGATGTTCTTCTATCCAATCCATCCCTATAATTAAAAAATCATAGGAACCTAAAGGCAGAATATTTAAATTAACATGCGTAATGAAATCATTCATCATCAATTTACAATTCTTAACAAGACTAGTAATTTTACGTTTTGTACCAGTGGCTAATTGTACTAGCCATGACTTATCAAACTTTTTCGGTACTAATTTACATAATTCAACTCTTATACTTGATATATAACTCATGCTTGCACCTGGATCAATTAAAATAGAAATAGGTTGATTGTTTATCATACCTTCAATTTCAACCATAGAAGTCTGGTGATCTGCTTATCAATTTTCCAATGCAGTGCAAATTTTGGGCATGTTCCTTGCTATCTCCCCAACTGTAATTGCTTCCTTGATGAAATGAACATTAAAATTCTTTTTCCTTACTAGGTAATCATTAAAGTAATGTGGCCCTCCACACTCCCAACATTTTAAGGGTTCGTTTTGTGTTGGGTTCTTGTTAAGAATAGTAGGAGGTTCTTTTACTGTAGAATTCTATGGCCTAAATATTTTTTTGTTATTACCCTGACACCCCCTATAGTTATTCCATGTGTTTTTGTGGAACTTATTACGTTTCTTTCTTGGATCAAAATAATTTGGCCTTTTACTCTTCCAAGTTGGTACATTTTCCCTTTTATTTTTGTTTCGGTCGTAATAAAAAAATTTCTTTCTCATCACTTCCTCTAGCGTATTTGGATTATCATACTCAATATGTTCTTTTAACATGATAGGAAAACAACTGAGAAAACATTGTATTTTAGTTTTTTCATCAATTAAGTAAGGAACGTAGCGAAGTAGGCTTAAAAACTTAAGTTGCAAAGTTCTTTCATAGTCATGGCTCCTCGCCTTAATTCATAAAATTCTTTGGTCTTTTCTTCATAGTATTGTTCTAATAAGTACTTTCTTTTGAAAATATTTTTAAATGTTTTCCAAGTTACATATATTTATTTTATCCCCTTAACCTTAGTTATATCCTGCCACCGTATATCCGCCTTTCCCGTCAGATTATAGATGGCCATTTTAGCTTTTAATTCGTCAGAGTAGTTGTATATTTGGAAATACTTTTTTCATTCCAGAAAACTAGGCGTCTGCCTCTTCTCTCTTCTCAATTTCTCCATTAAAAATTGGTGGTTTAATTTTCTTAAACTCCCCGAAGATTTCCTCATAGGGTCTTTATTTATTTTTCCTTTTTTTATCTTCACTACTTTCGCTTGACTCTTGTTGTTTTCTTGAGTGATGTTTAACTGACTTTTCATAGGAATTTTCAGTCTTATGGCTGGAAAATTCCATCTTCCTTCCCTTACATTTGTAAGGTGCAATTTGAGGTAATTCAAGTTCAGATTCCTTATTTTTTTCTTTTTCATCGTTATGTATCATATCTAACATAATACCATTTAAATCTTCTTGAGCTTTTAGAAGTCATTCGTTATCTTCTTTAACTTTTCTTAACTCTAATCTAAGTTCTTTCATAGTTCTTCTTAGTTCATATTTATTATCTTCGATGTTGTTTAAGTCTACCCAAATTTCCCTATCCCTTAAATTTCCCTCTTCACAATTTAATGGATTTTTTGGGTGATGTTTTTCTTCTACAAACATCTCTGCATCTGCCATGTTTTCCTACAAAATATAGTTATCCTTCTCTTTATGTTTTGTAAGAGAATTTAAACCATGAAATAAAATAAACATTACTTTTCTAGTTTCTTTATCAGTGTAGACGTTTAGCTGATTCAGGCCTAGTGTTGTAAGCATGCTCTGGTACCATTATGTAACACACCTATAAATTGTAAATAAAAAACAAAAAGATTACATGCATTACTCTCTTACTTACTTAGCATATTTATATGTTTTTACTTCTGATATTTTTAATATCTTTGTCATGTTGGTTACGACGAGTTCTGCTAATGATTACAATATCTAGCTCATTTTGGAACCTCCAACACTGTCTACGCAGGTGATGTATTTTTTTAATACATATTCTTTATTGTTTTATATTTATAATAGGTTGAAACTAGCCTAAGGCATGGAATATTGTCCATGGTCTTGACCCCAACCCGTAAGTTGCATTGTAATTTAAAGGCCTTGGAATTACCATAGTTTATACTATGGTGTGTAAATACATGCCCTTAAGTGTAAGATGCTTAGGGTTTGTAAAGAATATGGTTCCTCCATATGGTGACCTCTTGTTATAAATAAAAAGTGAGGGTTTATTACTTTGTGTTGGCATGAGACTACATGGTTTGGACTAAATGCACTTTCTTTATGGTCCTTGATGTTTATGGTGTATATACCATATCATATGGTTATATGATGACTGCAAAATATTAAAGGTTAATGGCATGAAGCAATATGATGCTTGTTGTAACATCCCCCAAAATGCAAACATTTAATTAAGAGTTTTTATTTTTTAATAAAGGTGGCTGATGGAATATCTGCCAAGAAGTCCTAGAAGGACTAATGTAATAGACATTATGATTTACACTTTTATAAAGGATAATATGGAACATCCAGGTTAAATGAGGAGATCATGCATGAAACAGTAAGGGATAAGAAAGGATTAACTTCAGTGGAGCTCAAACAGGTTTCAGAAGTGCAATTATTGCACTAGACACCCCATGAAAATTAGGGATTTGGTTAGCTCCAAAAATTCCTAGTGGAATTGGTTGCTAATGAAAATACCTAGGCAACAATCTATAAAAATAAAATCATATGGGGGAGGAAATACGCTGCCTAGTATGCTGGAAAAGAGACTCTTGTTGCATGAGCACAAGGTGTTAGGAAAGTCTGCTAGAAAGAATTCTGAGGGCTGAAGCTGTGGTTAATCGTCCTTATTGTTGGCATGCATGGTCTAGCTCGGGGGTGATTAGGAAAGCAGCAGAGCTATACCTAATCTACGGTTGGGAGGAATGTGGTTGTTCCCGCTGTATTCCAGACTTCGTATTTTACAGGTTCATTTTATTTATAAGTTTCATTGTTCTGAATGTTGTTATTCATACTATCCTTAATTTGTATGGATCTTTATTCAAGTTTTAATTTTTGAGAATACAGGAATCATGAATTCAAGAATCAAGTTTTATATGATGCATCTACTCTAATACAAAATCATTCGGAATCTTATTTCATGACTATAATAGAAGTTTATATTACCGTATTAATTGAATGCTCAATTTTTTATGTTGTTTTAAGCAAGGCATATTTAATGGAATAATGCGAACAGATATTTATAGATAAAATGTTCCATACATACTAGTTAAGGTTTTGGGATTTCTGATTTAAATAATTGTATGATTTAAAGTCATAATCTTAGTATTCTAAAAGTTTCATCTTTATACAGTGAATCTAGCTTTTCTAGGAAAATACCTTACTAAGAGTCATAGTGAGAGTACCATAACTATAGGGTTCTCATACAAATAAGTTAGTATTGCAAGTAAAACAATAAAAATAGTAGATCGATAGGATATTTTGTTTGTTTTTACTATTTCAAAGAGAATTTATTTTTATAAACTAAACTTTTGTTTTGGTAGGCTTTGAACCTACTAGGCTATTATCCATATCATTTTGTGCCTTTACTCAAAGAGTGCCCTGCCATCATTGCATGTATTACGACAGCTAGTTACGACTGAAGTGCCGAGTTGTTCTTTTATTTGTAGTATACGTTACAGGGCCAATCAGTTTTTGGAGGCTAGAACGTTCTGAGGGTTACAACTAATTGTCCTCATCGCTCTCTTGACAATCCATAAGTTAGAAGGAATCCCATTTTTCTAGAACGTTTGGAGTGTTGTTTTTTATTAAAAGAAAAGATTTGTTCTTAAAATAATTACCAGGTTACCAGGTATGGTACCCTGCTACCTTTCGTGTTGAAAACAAAAGCGATTTTCTCAGAGAAAGTTACATAGTAATGATTTTAACATCTTAAGTTCATCCTTATGCCATCCTAAAATTTTAAGCAAGAATGATAAATACAGACGTAATTCTTGGCAAAACAGTACCACGGAAAAAATCCCTAAAGACGAAAATACTAGGGTTTCCAAGAAAATTTGGTTATTTATGCTTCACCCATTTAGTTGTAACTTTAATTGACAGGAAGTTTAAACAAACGAGACTGAGTGTAAATTCGTAGTCTGGATTGAGAAAATGATAACTTCAGTCGAACCCCCCTTCATATGGAGTAACTGGTGCTTTAGTGTAATAGAAAATAAAAATGATAAATTTAGATTACCCCGTCACAAGATATGTTCCGTATAAACAAAAACTCTCGGTAATCCTTGTAAATATCATACAGCACGAATTTAACCAAATTCACGACTCAAAGGGTTTGCTCGTTACATCCCACATAACTTATCTCCAACAAAACTGTCTAATTATTTAATTACACAACAAAAGTATTTAATTTCAGACCCACATCATGTTTTAAGAAAGGGTTTTTATTGAATCGCTCACTGTGATTCCTTCAACATGGTATACTCTACAGAGTTAAAAGGAATTTTTACCTACTTAATTACAAGGTATTAGAGTGAGGAGATAGCCCTCATTTTGGGGTATTCCCTTATCAACCCTTTAAAATGAGAAATTTTACCGACATTTCTACCGAAGGTCCAACGAGAAAGATCATTCCCTTCACAAACCTCCTTCTTTCAATCTAGATTGTCACCGAGCCACAAAAATAAGGGAAAGAGCATAGTATGAGACTGTTACTTCCTACCGATGGAATTGTGGAATGGACAGCACTAGGAAAGACCTTCATGACTTGCAATAAAAGAATTTTTTTTCTCTGGTTAAGAGATAGCACCGTTTTAACTTTTAAAATATTTTCAAAGGCAATTTACAGAAAGGCGTGGAGCGTGAAACCATACCTTGGTTATTGCCGGGAAGCTTTCCACAAGGCATGAGGAGACTGATCGACGACCAAAGCATGGTTTCCTCCTTGAAAGAGTTTATAGGGGTTTAGGTTTTGATTCTCCCCAGCCACACCTTGGAAGGATCTCACCATGAAGCCGAAAATCCTGAAGAGCCTTGGGAGCAGATAAACTGACAATAGCATATCCATCCTCGAGTTCTTGGCTCTTTGAAGTTTGGAAGTAACCACGATTAAAAGTATCGATGATATTGGACTGTTGGAATGGACAAAGTCTATTATCATACAGGATATGACAATCCTTTGATCAAACGTTTTAAATTCTTGGAGGTGCTAGCGAGATCTGCAAAAGAACATGCATTACCTTTTACCAAGTACATGTAAGAAAGATTAATTGCACTAGTCCCTAAAGATGATGCATGGGATCAACTATTGATTTAGGTATTAAAATATTACCAATACTTACCAGGCCGAATGCTCGATAAGAAGTTCCATCCAATCCAGGAAGGTACAGTTGAGTTAAGAACATAACACTGGTAAGTTGTCCTGCATTTAAGAGCTGGTGGTTATCGTAGTAAGTGTGAACCTTGGAGCACTACGCGTCGTCCTTTATAACTTTCCTTTATGGCATTCTGTGATTCAGAAAGATAAACCTTTACCCTGCCTTAGGATGTCATGGCTCAGTTTTTTAAAGAACTTGTATGAAGAACATAGGATTATTACAAGTTTATGTTCCAAGCATAGATAGAATTACATATTTGTATGACAAGGGTTTACAATAAAGAGTCTAGGAGGAAGTAAGACATTAATAATTCGTGGCCTAATTATTAGAATACCTTTACCATGCCATAGTTTTTGCTAATAATACTTTTAGTTAGTCAGGAATTTTACGATGTATAATAAGGGTATCTTATACAACAATAGTTTAGGAGAAATGGGAGAATATAAATATTTTACTTACAACTGATGGAAACTCTTAATTGTTTTTTGTGTCCTCCTTATGGAAGATCAACTTGTCAAAATAAAATAAAGTGTTAGCCGAAGCTAAGTAAGAAGCATTCTATCTAACACTATGCACTTTCCTCTACTGCAATAAAACCCTCACACACTTTACAGTTATTAAGCTTGTTAGAAAATATTTAGTAGTAAAGTATATGCTCAGAAGGGTAATCTTAGAATATTTGGTGGGAGAGTTAAACAAATTAAATTGAAGGAGAAAAACAAATAAAAAGTTTTTTTGGGGAGTAGTTTACATATGGTATCAAAGAACAAGATCAGCCTTGTCACCTTTTGGGAACATCTTGTTTCTATTTGAAATTGTGCTAATAACATTTTTCTAACAAATCAATTTTGGAATGTTTCGTATACCTGCAAAAAAATTGTCTTTTACAGGACACATAATGGCTTCACAGAATTAAAATGAGGGTCGACCAGAAGACAATGAGCGGGTACCATAGGCCACACAACCAAGAGTAGAACACTCCGAAGCAAGTCAAGTACTGGAACCTATGAGGAATCTGATCGTTGAAATACAAAGTTATAAAGCAAATAATGAACAGTTGAAGAAGGCTCAAGAAAAAAAACAGGAAATCAATGAGATCCTACTACAAATCTTACATGAAAGGAACAATGCCAAGGAACAAGGAACCGAGACTAGGAGGTACCCAGAAAGGGAGGGAAGCACGGAAAGAAACTGTAGTTAATCCAATGAGATGTAGAAATATGAAAATCAAGTCAAAACTGACGGAAAAAGAAAGTTTGATCACCTGGAGCGTGAATTCAAAAAACTAAAACCCACCATTTTTTACGGAGAATCAAAGACTGGGGAGGAAGCAAAAGCATGGTTGCTGGACATTAAGAAATACTTCCAGATTTACAATTCTTCCAGCAAGATGAAATTTAGAATGGAAGTCTACAATCTGAAAGGAAAGGCTAGAATTTGGTGGCAGGATCTCAATATCTCACATGGACTCAAGGAGAAAAATATAAAGTGGTCAAAGTTCAAGAAACTGTTCAAAAAATAGTACATGTCTAAAAATTATTATGAGAGGAAAACCTAAGAGTTTTACGAGCTAAAACTTGGTCAAATGACTATGGAGGACCTCATAAATATGTTTCTGGATTTGCTACAATTTGTACCCTATATCAAAGAAGAAAAGGTAAAGGTACAAAGGTTTCTGAGCTACTTGCCATAGGATTATAAGGACCCGATTGAATTTGACAATTCAAAAAAGTTTGGATGAAGTAATAAGAAAATAGAGATTGTTCTTTGAGTAATATAAACAGTGGAATGACCTCTCCAAAACATGGAACGATAAGAAGCAAGAGAAATTTAATCAGCAAATGAAGGGTTTCAAACCACCACCTTTCATAAATATGTCAAAGAATTACCAAGGAAACTCCTATAGTAAAAATGAGCAGCCCTCACCGAAAAATGGTAGCCCCACTAACCTGAAGGTAAATGGGGCTAGCGGGATAGCTAAGAAACCTATGAAATGTTGGGAGTGTGTAGAACCGCACTTATGAAGAAATTTCCCATGTTTCAATGGGACAAGAAATATACTACACAACATACAAGAAGCATGTATTGTTGGGGAAATAGGCAAAAATTACCACCGAATAAATGCATCTCTGGAAGATCGACAAGCAAATCACCAATCTGCAATAGTAGAAATCGAAGGTACTATTTCTAATCATACCCTTTCTATATTAATTTCTCTAGGAGCCACTTTGAGCTACATTACTCCAAATATGATGGAGCTCTGCTAACTTACCAAGGTAAAGCATACAAAGCCCTAGTTGGTTCAATTGGCCACTGGAGCTAAAAGAAAGGTAACAGACTTTATTGTTGATTGTGAAGTTAGATTACAGAATCATAAAACCAGAATTGATTTGAATATTTTACCTTTAGGATCTTACGACATGATAATTGGCATGGACTTGTTAGAAAGAAATAAAGTAGTGTTGGATTTTTTTTCAAAAACTTTTACTTATATTGTGGAAGATTAGATCCTTCGAACAGTAAATTGGCATACTCAAACCGGTTTCTGTGAGACAAATTTCTGCTATGCAGGTAAAGAAATGTATGAGAAACGGTTGCAAACTCTATGCAGTTAGGGTCGTCGACCTATTTCTTAACAAAAATTAGACATCCATAAACGAGAATCCTATCTTAGGTGAGTTCCTTGATGTATTTCCAGAGGAAATACCAGGACTACCCCTCAATGAGATATTGATTTCTCCATTGAGCTCATGCCTAGGTCCGCCCCAGTGTCAAAAATACCTTACAGGATGAGTATTCCAGAGTTGACTGAACTAAAAATTCAGATTCAAGAACTGTTAGATAAGGGTTATATAAGGACTAGTGTGTTTCCCTAGGGTGCACCAGTCCTATTCATTAAGAAAAAATATGGAACTTTAAGACTTTGTATTGACTATAGGTAGCTAAACAAAGTAACCATAAAGAATAAGTATCCTCTACCCCAAATTAATGATCTGTTTGATCAAGTAGGGGAGCGAAAGTTTTCTCCAAACTAGACTTACGATCTGGCTACCACCAGATCCAAATTAAAAATGAGGACATAAGCAAGACATCCTTTAGAACCCGTTATGGACACTATGAATTCATAGTGATCCTTTTCAGTTTAACAAATCCCCTGCCACTTTTATGTGCCTAATGAATGGTATTTTTAACAAATATCTAGATCAGTTTGTGTTGATTTTCATTCATGATATTTTAATTTACTCTAAAACAGAAGAAGAACATCAACAACACCTAAGGATTGTACTACAAAATTTAAGAGAACACCAACTGTATGCCAAGTTTGAAAAATGTGAGTTTTTCAAAACTAAAATTCAATACTTAGGTTATGTTATCTCAAAAGATGGAATTACGGTAGACCCATAGAAAATCAAGGCAATATCCGACTGGCCAGTACCTAAGGATGTAGTGGATATTTGATTATTCATGGGACTTACTGGCTATTATCGAATATTTATTGAAGGGTTCTCAAGAATTTCCTATCCTATTACCTCCTTGCAAAAGAAAGGTGTAAAATTTGCTTGGTCATTAAAGTGTCAATAAATTTTTTACAAACTCAAAGAACTACTAACCAAAGCACCTATATTAAAAGTAGAATACCCTTATAAAGACTATACGGTATGTACAGATGCCAGTAAAGAAGGAGTAGGAGGAGTATTGTCTCAGGGTGGGCATGTGGTATGTTACGAATCTCGTAAGTTGAAAGAACATGAACGCAACTATGTATTTCATGACATGGAACTAAAGGTCATTGTGCATGCATTGAAAATGTGATGCCATTACTTGCTAGGAAATAAATTTTTGTTACTAACGGATAATACATGTGTGAAAAGTATGTTTACGCAGTCGGGGCTGAATTCCAAGCAAGCAAGATGGATGGATTTCTTCAACGAGTTTGATTGTGAGGTAAGACATATTAAAGCTAAAGAAAATAAGGTTGCGGATGCACTTAGCCAAAGGACTCATGAAGTCTATGAGATTATAATGAGTCAGCCCAAAAGTGACCTCATGGAACAAGTAAAAACAGCAAGTACACAAGATGTTGAGTATACAAAGCTACTCAGTGAAATGCAAAATAATGAGGTAAACTTAAACGAGACAGATTTCTAAGTCGACCAAAAAGGTCTTATTTGGTTTAAGGATAGGTTGTATATACCTAAAAATTGGGAAATCAAACTTCTTGTTTTGAATGAGATGCACAAACCCCCGTTTGTTGGTCATCCCGGATACTAAAAAATGATAATTTCACTCAGGAAACAATTCTTTTGGCTAGGTTTAAAGTTTGATTTGGTAGATTATCTATCGAAACGCTTGGAGTGCTAGCAGGTCAAAGCAGGACATAGACATATAGATGGTTTATTACAGACTTTACCGGTTCCTAAGTGGAAATGGGAGATTATATCCCTAGACGTTATCACTGGTTTACCTAGAACACAAAAACAACATGATTCCATTATGGTGGTGGTTGATAAACTAAGCAAGTCTACACATTTCATTCCGGTAAAATCAACACATAAAGCAGTAGATATTACAGGAATTTTCTTAAAGGAAATATTTCAATTACATGGAGTGCCAAAAATGGTAATGTCGGATAGGGATGTAAAATTCACATCAAATTTCTGGAAATCATTATTTGCATATTTAGAAACCAAAATAAATTTCAGTGCCAGTTACCATCCGAAAACGGATGGGAAAATAGAACGTACAAATCAAGTTATTGAAGACATGTTAAGGATGTATGTCATGGAAAGACCCACTAAGTGGGATGATTACCTACATCTGGTGGAGTTCACTTACAACAATGGTTACCAAGCCTCGTCAAAGATGAGTCGGTTTAAAGTACTATATGGGAAAAAGTGTACTACCCCAGTTAGTTGGGATATCCCCATGGACCAAGTATTAGTCAGACCAGATCTATTACAAGACATGGAACAAATTATTCGTAAAGTACAGAAAAACTTGAAGGTGGCACAAGACCGCCAAAAGAGCTATGTTGATTTAAAGAGAAAACATAAAGAATTTTCTGTAGGAGACCATGTATACCTTCGAGTCAAACTAAAAAAGAGCTCTCTCAAGCTAGGGAACTGCACCAAATTAACTCTGTGATTCTACGGACCTTTCCAAATTATAGAAAGAATGGGAACCATAGCGTATAAGCTTGCACTCCCAGTTCATTTAAAGATTCATAATGTATTTCATGTTTCATTATTAAAGAAGTATATCCATGATTCATCTCACATTATTAATTGGAATGTGGTATAGGTGGAACCAAAAGGAGAGTTCCAAGTGTAACCTTTACTCATTCTAGACCAGAAATACATAGCACTTCGGAATCGAGTCATTTCTCAGGTAACGGTGCAATGGAATCACTTTAGCCCTGAGGAAGCGACTTGGGAATTAGAAGAAGTAATGCGAGTGAAATATCCTAACTTGTTCCTAGAATTGATGTAAGAGGACTAAAACACTAAGTACAGTGTTCACAATAAGGTGGAAAGGATGTAACATCCCCCAAAATGCAAACATTTAATTAAGAGTTTTTATTTTTTTTATGAAGGTGGCTGATGGAAAATATGCCAAGAAGTCCTAGAATGACTAATGTAATAAACATTATGATTTAAACTTTGATAAAGAATAAAGTGGAACAGCCAGGTTAAATGAGGAGATCATGGACAAGTAAGGTTTAACTTTAGTGGAGCTCAAACAGGTGTCAGAAGTGCAATTATGGCACTAGACACCCCTTGAAAATTAGGGATTTGGTTAGCTCCAAAAATTCCAAGTGGAATTGGCTGCTAATGAAAAAACCTAGGTAACAATCTATAAAAAGAAAAGCATATGGGGGAGACAGGACACTGCTTAGTATGCTGGAAAAGAGACTCTTGCTGTGTGAGAACAAGATGTGAGGCAAGTATTCTAGAAATAATTATGAGGGATGGCATGCATGGTCTTGCTCGGGGGTGATGAGGAAAGCAACAGAGCTATACCTAATCTACGGTTGGGAGGAATGTGGCTATTCCCACTATATTCCAGACTTCGTATTTTATTGGTTCATTTTATTCATAAGTTTCATTATTCTGAATGCCGTTATTCATACTATCCTTAATTTGTAGGGATCTCTATTCAAGTTTCATTTTTTTAGAATACAGGAATCATGAATTGAAGAATCAGGTTTTATATGATGCATCCACTCTAATACAAAATCATTTGGAATATTATTTCATGACTATAATAGAATTTTATATTACTGTATTAATTGAATGCTCTATTTTTTATGTTGTTTTAAGCAAGGCATATTTAATGGAAGAATGTGAACGGAGATATATAGATAAAATGTTCCATACATACTAGTTAAGGTTATGGGATTTCTTATTTAAATTATTGTATGATTTAAAGTATTAATCTCGGTAGCCTAAAAGTTTCATCTTTATACAGTGAAGCTAGATTTTCTAGGAAAATTCCTTACTAAGAGTCATAGTGAGAGTACCATAACTATAGGGTTCTCATACAAATAAGTTAGTATTGCAGGTAAAACAATAAAAATAGTAGATCGATAGGATATTTTGTTTGTTTTTACTATTTCAAAGAGAACTTATTTTTATAAACTAAACTTTTGTTTTGGTAGCCTCTGAACCTACTAGGCTATTTGCGGTAGCATTTTGCGCATTTACTCAAAGAGTGCCCTGCCATCGTTGCACGTATTACGATAGCTAGTTATGGCTGAAGATCCAAGTTGTTCCTTTATTTATAGTATACCTTACAGGGCCAATCAGTTTTTGGATGCTTGAATGTTCTGAGCGCTATAGCTAATTGTCCTTATTGCTCTCTTGGAAATCCATAAGTTAGAAGGAATCCCCTTTTTCTAGAGCATTTGGAGTGTTGTTTTTTTTATTAAAAGAAAAGATATGTTCTTAAAATAATTACCAGGTATGGTACCATGCTACCTTTCCTATTGAAAGCAAAAGCGATTTTCTCAGAGAAAGTTACTGAGTAACCATTTTAACCTATTAAGTTCGTCCTTATTCCATCCTGAAATTTTACAAAAGAATGATAAAGACAGACGTAATTCTTGGCAAAACAGTACCACGGCAAAAATCCCTAAAGACGAAAAATACTAGGGTTTCCAAGAAATTTGGTTATTTATGCTTCACCCATTTAGTTGTAACTTTAATTGACAGGAAGTTTAAGCAGACTAGACTGAGTGTAAAGTCATAGTCTAGATTGAGAAAATTATAACTTCAGTCGAACCCCCCTTCATACGGAGTCACTCGTGGCTTAGTGTAATAGAAAATAAAAATGAGAAATTTAGATTACCCCGTCGCAAGATACGTTTAGTATAAACAAAACTCTCGGTAATCCTTGTAAATATCATATAGCACGAAGTTAACCAAATTCACGACTCAAAGGGTTTGCTCGTTACATCCCACATAACTTATCTCCAACAAAACTGGCTAATTATTTTATTACACAACAAAAGTATTTAATTTCATATCCACATCATGTTTTAAGAAAAGGTTTTTATTGAATCGCTCACTGTGATTCCTTCAGCATGGTATACTTTGCAAAGTTAAAAGGAAGTTTTACCTACTTAATTACAGGGTATTATTCCACTAAAAGAGCGAGGCGATAGCCCTCATTTTTAGGGTATTACCTTATCAACCCTTTAAAATGAGAAATTTTACCAATAGTTTTGACAAAGGTCCAACGAGAAAGATCATTCCCTTCATAAACCTCCTTGTTTCAATCTAGCTTGTCACCGAGCCACAACAACAAGGGAAAGAGCATAGTATGAGACTGTTACTTCTTACCGGTGGAATTGTGGAATGGACAGCACCTGGAAAGACCTTCATGACCTGAATTAAAAGAAACATTTTTCTCTGGTTAAGAGCTAGCACTGTTTTACCTTTTAAAAGCTTTTCAAAGGAAATTTATAGAAAGACGTGGAGCGTGAAACCATACCTTAGTTATCGCCAAGAAGCTTTCTGTAAGGTATGAGGAGACTGATCGATGACCAAAGTGTGGTTTCCTCCTTGCAGGATTTTAGAGGGGTTTAGGTTTTGTTTCTCCCCAGCCCGACCTTGGAAGGATCTCACCGTGAAGCCGAAAATCTTGAAGTGCCTTGGGAGCGGATAGACTGACAATCGCATATCCAACCTTGAGTTCTTGGCTCTTTGAAGTTTGGAAGTAACCACGAGTCAAAGTATTGATGAGAGTGGATTGTTGGAATTGCCAAAGGATATTATTGTACAGGATACGATAGTCCTTTGATCAAACGTTTTAAATTCTTAGTGGCGCCAGCGAGATCTGCAAAAGAACCTGTATTACCTTTTACCAAGTACGTGTACCAAGGATTAATTGCACTAGTCCCTAAAGATGATGCGTGGGATCAACTTTTTATTTAGGTATTAAAATATTACCAATACTTACCAGGCCGAATGCTCGATAAGGAGTGTCAGCCAATCTGGGAAGGTACAGTTGAGTTAAGAACATAACACTGGTAAATTGTCCTGCATTTAAGAGCTGGTGGTTATTGTAGTAAGTGTGAACCTTGGTGCACTGCGCCTCATCCTTTTTAACTTTTCTTTATGGAATTCTGTGATTCAGCAAGATAAATCTTTACCCTGCCTTAGGATTTCATGGCTCAATTTTTTAAAGAACCGGTATGAAGAACATAGGATTATTACAAGTTTATGTTCCAGCCATAAATAGAATTACATATTTGAATGACAAGGGTTTACAATGAAGAATCTAGGAGGAAGTAAGACATTAATAATTCGTGGCCTAATTATTAGAAGACCTTTACCATGACATAGTTTTTGCTAATAAGTATTTTTAGTTAGACAGAAATTTTACGATGTATAATAAGGGTATCTATACAAATCAATAGTTTAGGAGAAATGGGAGAATATAAATATTTTACTTACAACTGATGGTAGCTCTTAATTGTTTTATGAGTTGGTTGGGTTAAATTTGTGTCCTCCTTATGGAATATCAAGATATCAAAAGAAAATAAAGTGTTAGCCAAAGCTAAGTAAGAAGCATTCTATCTAACACTATGCACTTTCCTCTACTACAGTAAAACCCTCACACACTTTACAGTTATTAAGCTTGTTAGAAAATATTCAGTAGTAAAGTATATGCTCAGAAGGGTAATCTTAGTATCTTTGGTAGGAGAGTTAAACAAATTAAATTGAAGGGGAAAAACAAATAAAAAGTTTTTTTTTGGGTAGTTTACACTTGCAATGTAATTTTATGTTTTTAAAGCATAGTAATATGCTATGGTTGTAATAATATTTCGATGGCCTTGAAATAACCTAGCACTGTGGTGATAGAATAATCCGGTGATCTTTGCAACATATAAAACACTATGTTTATAGTGTGAGAAGGGTGTGGACCTTGGCATAAACCACGAATGAATGGCATGTCATAGTCCTATCAACAATTATAACCCCAAAGGAAAAAGCGATGATTAGGGTTTTAAATGATTGTTGCAGTCGATGGTTAAAGTGTTGTCCTTCATTGATCTTGGCATTAGCACGTGACCTAGCTGCAAGTTGAAAGTGTAGCCAGGCCATGTACTTGCCTATGTGGTGTTCCCTCCACCGTCCATCTGTGAAGATGAGAGCTAGGGTTTTCATATTGCTTTGATGTTCCAAAAGTGTGTTCGAAACCTCATTTGTAAGTTTTCTTTGGTGAGAAGACACGGAGTCGAGATCTACTAGTGGTGAAAATGTACATGTGGTTCTCTCCTCTTTATGCAGTCATAATGAGCCATAGACTCTACCCTGACTTCGGTGGAAGAAAGATATTTTTTCGACCTTTGTGTGGCCAGCAAGGATGTCGAGATTTGATTTTGTTTATTAATGTCGGTCCTGGTTTTTAGGAAAATGTTAACAATGTTCTGCTTGTGTCCTTATTGAGGTATTTAAAAGAGTTTCTTTAGATTCCATGGCAAATTGTAGAGGAAAAACTTGCATGTCACCACTTCTCCTAACGCACTGTCTATACAGTTAAGGGTTTTCAGTTTATAATATTTTTGCTACTATTGATTTCATATTGAAATGTTTAGTGGAACTGACTGATTTTTTTTCTTATTGCTTGTAATGCAGGCAAAGGAGGGATAAGGTTGATCCATAGAAGCCGACCCCTGGCCCTCTCTGCCCTTTCACCAAGGTGAGACTTGTCCCACTTCAAAATATCTATTTGATTTAAAATTACAATGTGATGTGTGTTCTGACTGTAATGAACAAAGTGTAGGTTACAGCATTGGAGAGGGAGGTGACAGGGTCACCTCCTCCGAGGACCACATTTCCAAATGCCCAGGTATAATATGTGACTCATCCTTGGTTTATTACTCTGGATTTTCTTTAAATATTTTGACCTATTCTGGCCCATCCATGTTGTGGTTTTATGTCATGCTTGGTAGAGGTCGTGAAGGCTCCAAATGGTAGCCACGTGGATTCAAAAGAAAAGTGTTTTGATTTTGATATTCGTAAATGTTTTTATAAACCCTTCTTGGTTTTTTTTTTGTCGGCTCTTTAGCTATTAATAGGAAACTGTAATGTAATGTTTTAAACAATACTCTAGCAGGGTTTGGGTACCATTGAATGGTCTTATTCCCATATTGTTTAACTTTGGTCATTTATTTTACTGTGCAATCCATCGAAGATGGTCTTATAGCCACTCTTTAATATGTGTGTGTGTGTGTGTGTGTTGTTTAAAAGAAAAGGGTGTTGGATTTTGGTTGTGTAAATTGAGTGTATTTTCCTTCTTTGTATATTTGTTTATTTGTTGTTTTTGTTAAACCATCCGGCTATCATTGTTGATGTTATTACAGCCGTGAGTAATACTACCTTTGTTTTATAGTGTAAATACTATGATCATGTGACAAACATGATGGTTATATGTGAATACCCTACCGAGTATTTTCCTCTGTGTAAATTGGGGTAGCCACGATGTGGACTTACGACCCTATCTTTATTGTGATTATTGCATCATTTGATATGACCCATGTGGTATGTGATTTCTTAAGCAATATTTAAGAGCTTTGTAATTTAAGACTCGACTATCGATGATAGCTTTGGTTGGATGGAAAACAATATCAGTTTTGTAACTGAGCTTTGATGTCATGAATGTAGTTGTGATAGCTAGCATATCAGTCAGTAATAGATTTGATTTGATTTTTTTTAACTATCATGTGCATCCTTTGTGGATGTTAATAATGCTAAATAGGATCTTCAATCTGTATGTTTTTTTTTTTTTTACAAAACTAGAATGGAAAGTGATTTCATAGTTGAATTATTATAAATATATGATTTATATAGTCTCTTAGTTGAATGATTGTAGATTTGTGATTTATATCCATGAATGATTTAGTTATTGGCTTGTATGTTCACGGTTAGTTCTATAAACATTATTCTATTAGAATATTTTAATTTGAATCCTATAATTTGTATAATGTTAATATTATTAAAGTGAAGTCCTTTCGTAAATATTAAATAATACAAATCTATATTATAAAAAAAATATTATGTCCTCCTACTTATATTTGTATAAGAATTTGGATGATACTCTATCTGTATATACTTATCGATTTTTTTAAGAAATCCATACTGTGGTTTGAATCCGATAATATAGATAAATTCTAGTATGATTAGAGATTCACTCTACATTTAGTTTCGTAAATACAGACTAAGGAATATTTGAGAGATAATCGATACAAATAGGAAATAGACAGTTAAATTTAGAAATACATGATACTAATTAGAAATAGATGGTTCCAATCTATTTATGTGTAGAATTCAAATTTTGAAAGGAATCATAATTCTAAACATTTAGGCATGGAATCATTAGGCTAACTGATACAAACTAGGTTCTACATTAATCCCCTTCAGATCTAGAATTTAAAACACATTCTACAAATATTTAAAATAAATTATGAACCTAGCACCAACATTGGGGGAAAAAAGTGGAGAAGTTGTTCCTCTCAACCAACTCCCAAAGCATCCAAGTTACTTGCTCCAGAACCCTCGAGCCTGTTTGCTGAACCACAAGATTAAAATCCTTCAATTCACCATCTCTTGCATTCACAGATTTAATCATCGTCCAATGCTATCCTCCTACTGCTCATGGACATACTAGCATATAGTATTTTTCCTTGGACTTAGCCATTTATGAGCCTCCTTCTCTTTAGCACTCAACTAGGAGTTATGACCTGATTTTTGTGGATGCACTAGTACAAAATGAGGAATTAACTACTACATGACTAAAAATTCTAGTCACGACAGGTTTTTCAAGTGATTTACTACTAAATATGAGCAATTTTGATTGACTCAACTATAAACGACTAATTTAGTCACCAGTTAATAAACATGACTAGATAATAAGTGACAGAGTTAAAAATGACTAACATAAACAACTAATTTAGTCACGGCATAAAAAAATGACTAGCTAGAAGAATATGAATTAGTCATTTATGTTAGTCATTTTTATTGTCACTCCAACAATGGAAAATTGCAATTTTGGCGATGAGGTGTTACAATTTACTAAATTTGACACTACAGATAGATTCTCTCTAGATCCATCTATGGTGTTAAAATTTAGTAAATTGCAACAATGTATATGGATATTATTCACAAAGGCTATCTGATGAATTGATCATAATTAACATAACCCATAAGTTTTTTTTGGATGATAAGTACAAGAACATGCTAACCATATTGCTACGTTCAATATCCATGACCATTTTGTATACCTTATAAGATTAATAAAGTGGGATCTAGACCACCCAAGTTAGACCTAGTACTACAATATAATGCTTACTTTGAGGAGGCAATGGATATGTTTGATAACATATCAATACCATAATAATCAATTAATACCGAGGATAGACATAAATAGAAAACCTCTACTACATTGGAGTCTGGACCACATCTAAACATCTATGGAGGTAAATATTGCTCGCAAGATACATTTGCTTAGAGAAATCTATCCACAAATCCACAAAATATATTAATATATTACATACTATATAGTTACAAAACTTACCATATATATAACACAAAATAACATAAAAATAAACAAAATCTATATACCATATCATATACAATAACCTTAATACAATCATAATGCAACATTATGTAAACTAATAAAATGATCATTGGAATATGACCATAATACCTCCAACTCTAACCCAAATATACGACCGACCTCTTCTTGAGTTCATTCATGGAGGATTATCTGAATTCATGGTGATTTCCTCCCCAAATTACCCAGATCTGAAGAATTATGTTGAATTCATGGATATTTCCTTCTAGGATTATCCAGATAGACCTTTGGAACCAAATATTTTCTGTTGGTAGGAAGCAAGGAGGGTTTTCTGGGTTTTGGGAGGAAAATAGTTGTGAATTTGGTCTGAGAGGTGTTTTTAGTGTTTTGGGTATTTATCAGTCCACCATTGATGCCCGTCGAGGAATTGTGATTACTAGAAACCATTTTTGAGGGTTTAGAATTTGGGTATTTATTTTCGAGTGCTTCCATGGATAGAAGAGAATTGGAGAGATATTGGAGGGTCTTAAAAGGGTGGGTGATGAATTCTACAGCTTTAGCATCAAAATCTCAAACTTCCCTTCCAAAATTGCAGGTTGGTTTCTTGGTTTTATTTGAAAATTTATCTTATGTATTGAAGATCAAGTAGTTTAGCCTATTTATTATATAGACCAAATTTTGAAATATAGATCCAGTTGATGATGCCAGTGATCCAACAGAATAAGAACCAGCCAGCAGATTCACCAGCAGAAGAAACGGAAACTCCAGAACACCCTAGTGTTTTGTTCCTTCCAAGTAAGTAACAAACATGAAACCCATAAAATATGCATCAATCCATATTTATGGAGCTTTTTAGATCCTCTAAACCTCTCCTTCATCACAAGATGAATCGAAAGATAAGGAAACTTCAGTATAAAAGTCTGTCGAAGCTCCTTCTTTTCGAATAGAAATATCTTGGTTAGCATCCTACATTGTGAATGTTCAAAATTGTCTAGCATCGTGAATATTGATTCTTTATTGTGAATTTTGATTCCTAAATAATGGGTTTTTCAATAACTGGTAAGAATTCAATTCTTTAGTTCCCAACAAAATGAATTTCTGCGTGCCCTTGTTTTCTCTTTGTTGCAGTACCACACCTCGAAGGATATAAAACAAGACTTGTTTTCTTGTTCGGTCATTCTGTTAGTTCTCACCTCACACCTCAAAGGATTAAGTATTCCCAAAGGATTCAGTCTTTTGTTAGTTCTTACAACCCAATTAGTTATGACATAGCTCCTGATTTTTCGATTGCTTTAGATGATCACATAATTTTGGATTCCTTGTGTCTTGGTATGCAAACACATGGATATGAATATTTTGATTTAGACTCTAAAAATATTTCAATTCACTAGTCAGTCTGTATCAGATTCTTTAAGATTGTTGTTCCTAGATCCCTTAAGTTTGTTAGTGAAGGGCCATAGTTCACAACTCTCCTTACATATAGCGATCCTGGATCATCCCAGATAGCCCCACAGATGATTAAACGAGGAGATATTCGTCCTCCATATAGGTGGGTTACTGATTGGAGTGAAATTAGAGGTTCCATAAAGCCACAACAAATCACCTCTAAATTTGTCATCCAAGAATAAGTTGCCACTGTAATAACTTGGTTCCCTCCTAAATTTTATTATATATACTCATATTCAGATGGTTTAGTAAAATATTTTGTTTTATCAAACGCTTTTGCCAATGTCTTCCAAATTTTATTCGTGTTTTATATTTATACTTTTGTCCCCCAATTTGTGTTCAGTCCAAGTCATCAAAGGATAGGACGAAGGCATTGTTACCATGAAGAAAGGAGAACATGCACTATTTGCGATACCTTCATAATTGGCCTATGGCTCTTACGTCATGCCACCTACTATACCTCCTAATTCCACCTTCCAATTTGATGTGGAATTACTTTCCTGGACTAATATTGTAGATTTATGTAAGGATGGTGGCATTCTCAAGCAAATAATGTCTCAAGGAGAAAAATATGACAGACCCAAAGACCAAGATGAGGTGACTGGTAATTCATCTAAAGTCAAAGCTATTTTTCATTTTTCATTTTTTTCAATCATATTTTTTAAGGGATTACTATTAAGACCATGGCTCTGCAGCTGTGAGAATTTCTTTTTTATTCTAGATTTTTTGTGAATGTGTTTTTTCGCATTCTTGTTTTGGGAGTCATTGTTGTTATTTTATAGCTATATATGGCAGTCCTAGTGGTCCTCTATTTTCATAAACTGTTATAGCTTCTCCTTTTCACAAATATTTGGGTGGCCCTATCAATGGTTGCTTGTGATAAGATTCATGAATGAACATTTGCGCTAATTGTGATGTTTATTTGTAATCAGTGAAATATGAAGCAAATCTTGAGGATATAACACTAGTGGCGAAAAACCTAGAAGAAGGCATGGAGTTTTTTGTTCATGATGGTAATTTTGTGCAGTTGGGGAAAAAATGTAGATCTTTCCAATATCAGATATGCTTTAACTTTCTATTTAAGACTACTTAACCTGTTTTCCATCTTATTGCCTTGTCAACGATTGGTGTGTGTTAAGGTGTCAATATAATGGATTATTGCATTTGTGTTATACATTACACTTTTGTCATGCCATTGCAAATGAAGACAAAACAATGAAGAGAGGTGAAAATGTGACTCTCACCATAATAGCTACGTGTAAGCTTCGAACTCTATTGGTTCTATAAAGCTTTCGGTTGATATTTTCTCTTCAATTTGTTGAACTGTATGTATGTAATTGATATGAATAGTATTTGTATGTGGTTATTGTTTTGGTGATTAGGAAGTTGTATTTTATAGATCATAATATTTTTTTCTACTGGCAGTATTTTTATGATTCAATCCTTAGATTTTCACAAACCTTCACATGATATCATGTCAGATATAAGTCTATGTCTAGATGTGCTTAGTGGATTGGGAAATTAGGAGTTGGTTATCTTGCGGAGTTCAAAGTTCTCCTTGTTATATTATTTTTTGTGCTTATTAATGTGCATGAAGGTACCTTCAGAATCATTTAGGGCTCTAAGTACCTTGGTTCTATTTGTTTTCATTTTTAGAGGATATGGCTTTTCTTTCTTGTTTAAGAAAATGGATATGGTTTTCTTTCTTGTTTAGGCTAGGCTCTGTATGTAATATTTTGTCCATTGTTAGTGAGTGCATAACTAAATAGTGAGGAAGTTAGGCAAATCATGTCAACTTGACTGAAAACAATAGAACTTTTATGTCAAATAGTTTAAAGCACCAAATTTTATAAAAATAGTTTGGAGTACTCAGATTTGCTCTTTTTTCTCTTTGCTAAGAAGTCTATGTGGCATGCACATGTATTTGCAGATCCCTCGTTACAATTACTAATATTTAAGTTGGAATCTAATATCTTCTTTCAGACAGATGTGTCTATCTGTTTGTTATTGTTTCCTTATGAATTGATATCTTTATTATTTTCATTTGGTAACTTCACTTAGATAGATGATATTATAAAGAAAAATAACGTGATATATCGTTGCTCATATGCCTTTGGTGAGCAAGGAAAGAATGTTGAAGAAGGGTTTGTTGTGATTCCTCCAAATGCTACTATCACTATGAGTCTGGAGTTAGTTTCATTTAAAGTTGTTAAATAAGTAACACAAGATAAGAAGATTATCAAGAAAAACATGAAGGAAGATGATGGGTATGAGAAACCAAGTGACGGGATGGTAGTTCAAAGTATGTGCATATTCTAGCAATCATGTTCTTCAAAGTAAAGAAATTATGAAATTTAAGAGTCCAGTTATGGGGCTTAAAGTGTTTGAGGATGTTGATTCTTATAATCCATATTCTAAATGGGTTGAGTATTTTGGCATTTATTTAACCTGATATTGATAGATGGGGTATCTGGGTATTGTGTTTGTTGAATTCCTGATGTTATAATTGATTTTTCCACACTTGGTAGATCACATATTTATGGCCTTCCATGTCCCTCTGCAGACTCCTTCAACCCCCTTTGCTCAAATTTTACTTTGATGTCCCAACAAAGTCCCCAAAAAACACTTGTTTATGTGCATACATGGATTTTAAAGCAATATATGCCTGTACACATAGCTTTTGAGCCAATACCCGTGTACATCGATAAATGTGCATGAAGACAAAAGTTTTTGGAATTTTCCTCATAGAGTCTCGAGTAACTTGACTCTTGGCCTTCCATATGCCTTGAGAATGCTTTGACTCGACCCTCCATTTCCCATTTGGAGGGCTATATATTGAGCCCCTTGGATACATTGAAGGAAGAGAACTTGAAGAGCAAGGAAACTATAGTTCATTGTTGCCTCATTTGTTTATGCTTAAGTCTACATCCCTTTGTCCCTTTGGAGCACACATTGTTGCTCTTCCCAAGATTACCTTTTCTTTATAAGCTTGCCATTGTGATGGAGGATTGAGGTGGTGGAGGACCAGGTGGAGGACTCACTTTCTACAGTTCGAAGAAGTGCCAACAAAGTTTGTCACTATTGTATCTATGTTTTATTAATAGAAAAATCTATTTCCTATCCAATACATGTGCATAACTATGAATATTGTATCCATGGATGTAGTTATTTGCTTATACATGATTATTTATATATGCTAGAGTAGGCATAACACTTCGATTTATATCATGCTTGTCTTTTTTGATGTTGTTGAGAGAGAATTGGGAATGCAAACATGTTGGAAAAGCTCAACGAGGATCTACATCAACTGTCCAGAATAAGATACGCTTCATATCCCTTAGTGCTAAATGTATTTATTTCTCTTGCATATTTGAATGGATTGATTTATGGTGTCATTCAGTCTACTATGGTATACCCCAAGCCATAGGAAGTTTCTCTCCGTAACACCTAAGTTGGCTAGAAGACATGTATTTTTAGCCATATTTATGTCTAATTTGTGGGATATAACTACATTGCAGTCAGGTATACTACTAAGATGCAAGATGGCACAATCTTTGAGAAGAAGGGATACGGAGGCGAGGAGCCTTTTCAATTTGAAGTAGATGAAGGTAAGGTTAGAACCCTCATCAATTTTGAATTTTTAAGATATAGGAATTAGGATTTGGGAAGGGTGGTGAATATCAAAACTAAATTTTTCAAACTGGTTGGAGAACAAATTATTGTTGGCCTTGATAAGGCAGTGTAAACCATGAAGACAGGGGAGGTTTGCCTGATTACAATAGGACCTGAATATGGTTTTGGAAATATTGAAACCCAGAGGGATCTAGCTGTAATTCCACCAAATTCAACTCTCATCTATGAGGTGGAAATGGTATCATTTACTAAGGTAAGAGAAAATACATACTATTAATTAGCATGGAAGTAAAATGCATGGGGAAATGTTTTATACATACTATTAATTACTAAGGAAGTAAATATACAGGGTAATATATTCATTTTTCAAAAAATGAGGTATGTTCTCATCGTAGAAGATGGAGTACCACCCTTCCATAATTTTAACTTCTTGTGTTCATCATTAAAAGTGTAATTTGAGTGGATAGCTTTGATAACATAGTTTCTATGTCACTGTAGACTTTTATATGATCAATAAGATGTCTTTCAACATACAAAAAAGTAAAATCTAACATTTAATTGGTATTATGATAGGAAAAGAATCTTGGGATATGGATACAACAGAGAAAATTGAAGCCTCTAAACAGAAGAAAGAACAAAGCAATTCTTTATTTAAGGTTGGAAAGTACCAGCGAGCTACAAAGAAATATGATAAGGTATTATAATAGTGACCGGTATAAAGTGGAGATGTAAGAAATTACGATTCATCTAATGAGTGCTTTCTCTGTAAGCTATGTTGCTTTCTGTGTAATTTGTGGAAACATACACAAGGGTTGGATGTATCAATTCAGTGAAGTTTGTTCATCGCTTTTCTTGAATATATTTAAGGACAATAAATTGCTTGTGCATAGATTTTTATCGTTATCATGAGTCTGATATGCACTGATGGTGTTGGTTTTAGGATGCAAAATATATTGAGCATGACAATTCCTTCAGTTCTGAGGAGAAAAAGCAATCAAAGGTTCTGAAAGTATCTTGTAACCTGAATCATGCAACATGTTATCTTAAATTGAAATAATTTAAGGAAGCAATTAAGATATGTTCAAAGGTAATTGATATAGAGAAATAGAGAAATGTGCATTTTGGAGTTAACATATATAAAATTATAATCTAGATAATGTGAGATTTCATTTACTTTTGTTGTTTTGAATGGTTTTTTCTTTATAATAAAAAAAATAATAATAATATATTTTTAAGGTCACCGCCAAGCGAGACACCAAATTGGTGTATGAGACCCCCTTGTTTGTGGGACAAGGGACCCCCCTCTGCGCAGCAATTTAACTGCTAAAGTATACAGAGGTGTACATACACTACCCCCCTCTGGATTTGAACCCGTGACCTCCTAAGAGGAAGGAATAAATGGAAGGCTATTAGGGAAGGAATAATCTTGACTCTTTCTAGATTGGTGTATTGTCTACATAATAGTTTATGTTGGTACCAATTTAAGCACTTTTATGATATATAGTATACACATCCTGATGTATTATCTCAATTCTTGTTTCTATAAATTTTATTTTTGAATGCTCAAAAAAATAGTCTTTCCTAGAGGACTTTCAAAGTATTGTCAAGTGCCAAGAATATTGGATGAAGTTTTATATATGGTTCTACACGGGTGTTAGAGCTCGAATCACAAAATGTGAAGGCCTTATATAGAAGAGCATGAGCATATATAGAGCCAACAGAGTTGGATTTATCTGAATTTGATATCAAGAAATCTCTAGAGATAGATCCACAATATAGGTACATTGCAAAGAACCTTTGTTATTGTTTTACCCATGACAGAATATTCTACTATTGGTTTACTTTTCTCAACTGCAATCATTTATTCTATGTTCATACACAGGAAGGTAATACTGGAGTATAAAGTTTTAAAGAAAAAGCAAATTGAATGTAATAAGAAAGATGCAAATCTATATGGAAACATGTTCTCAAGGCTGAACAAATTGAAAGCCTTTGAAGGAAAGGTATTATCTATGTAAGGAAATCATAAAACATAACAGAGTGAGGGAGAATCTCTAAGTGAGGGTTTTGTTTGTGCTATCTCGTAGCTTTCTATATTTTTTTGGTTTGTAAATTGTATCCCACCAAAATAATGTTTCAAACATAATTGTATTAACTTTTTGTCAACTCTTGGATAGTATTTCATACTCTCTAGTCAACATTTTCATACCTTGTTTGCATAGTTTGTGGAAACTTGTATTGTTTTTTTTCTTTGCATCTAAGAATTTTTTTTAATAAAGTTATTCATCGATATTACAAATAAATTCACTAATATTTTTCCTAATGAAGTGACTAAATATGCTTGGGGATTTATAAGGCAAGGATTGATTGGTGAGAATATTTCTACTTGCAACCAAATGAAGATGGCCAGAGCTGCTTCAGACTCCTCCAAAGGCCATAGCTACAATAAATTGTGTAATCAATACCATATTGCTATTGGTTCTACTTACAAGCCAAGAAAGAAGAAGCATCGTGAAATTTCTTCACCTCCAACGTCAAAATTTCAGGGGGGAGGAGACATGCTTCAAGAAAAAGAATTGTGCACAAAATAAAGCCTCGGTTTAAAAGAACTGAATAGTTTACTGCTCCAAAAGGACATTCTCAAAAGAAATCTGTGATTTGTTAAAGATGTGGATCTCATGATGGTCACATAGCTCCAAATTGTCCAACTCTGAAGAAGCATTCAAGACAAGATAAAGAGGCTAAGAAAGTCTTTTGCAAGAATAAACAAGGAAAAAGCAATGTCCTAGATATTCCTGATGATTTTCATCAAATTGAAGGAATTGTTCATAACACAAATGATCAAATATTTTAACAACAACTGTATCAGATTCAAGCAGATTCTAGTTCAGAAGAAGAATATGAACAAGATGAAGAATGCAGTGATACAAATTGTATTTCTTGTCAATCTGAATATGAATCATGTGCATGTACTGACCCTGATGTATGTTCACGTAATGTTCTGAATATGTTCAATCCAGATAAAGGAAAAGGATCTCTATCTAAAGAAAATATATATATATATATATATATCCTTATAAGAAATATTACTGAATCCATAACTAGAACAACTAATCCTCAGATCAGAACAATGTATCAAACAATGTTGATAGAACAATTGGATGGAACTGAAAAGACTAAGAGAGATAAGAATCCAAATGATATAAATAAAGGTATGATTCTTCCTTCTGTATCTCTATTCTCTCTTGATGGTATAACTTATGAATTCCAAAACAAAGATGATGAAAATTGAAACAATTCCTAGCACTATTGCTGAAGTGTATAAGGAAATCAAGTTTTTGAAGAATCAAATGAAAGAAATCAGGAATGAATGCAGTATGAGACATCAAAAAAATTATTCTACTACTACTGCATCAAGTTATTTTCAAAGTCCTATACCTCAACCTCCTTCTCCAACGTCTTTTTCTCTGGCTAACTGGATAAACCATATTGCACCTTGGAAATTTTCTCCACTACCTAATAATCTAGTTATACAGCCCATGAATTCTCCTGAAAAACCTTAGCCTGAAACTAAGGCTGATATTGAACCTGGATTTAAATATTCAATATCTGTTGAAACTTCTTCAGATCCTAAAGGGAATTTAGAATTCAATATTATTACTGAAATAGATACTGACATTCCTCATATTGTCAAAATTAAAATCATGTTTGTAGGAAAAATTTAGTATTGGAAAGTTCTTATTAATACAAGTGCACACTACAAGGATGAATCAAATACATCCCTCTCTAGTCCCATACAGTCTCAAATGAGAAATCTCACTTACATCAGTCAAGACTGCTAATGGAAACTCCAACACTCCGTATGAAACATATTTGAGTGTTTTTCTTACAGAATATGTTGGCCTGAATATTAGAGCAATCCTTCATCCCAATCTGGATTGTGCTCTTTATTTGGGAACTCCATTCTTGGCCAAAACATTTCCAAATGGTATGGAATACAATCAGCATCAAAATAAATTGGGTATGTTCTTCCAC